>PVJA010016216.1:0-22443 GCA_004027025.1 Myocastor coypus | reverse complement strand
GTCCCACAAAAAAAAAAAAAAAAAAAACAGATGCAGGAAAAAATAATTCACCAACTGTAAGAAGATGGAAAGATGAACTATGTGAAGACTAATAGGCATCAATGAGAAAGAAGTCAATACAAATGATATAAAAAGAATATGGGCAGAAGTAATAGCAGAAAACTTCCCAAGTATGGGGAAACAATCTGACTTTCATTTAAAGAAAGCATATACAACTAAAAATAACATCAACCCAATCAAAACCACATCCATGCATACAACAATCAAGAACCCAGAAATCCAGCACAAGAACGAAATATTAAAAGCTACTAGAGAAAAGAAATAAATCACATTTAAAGGAAAACCCACCAGAATCATGGCAGATTTCTCCACACAAACGATCAAGTCAAGAGCATGGAGCAAAGTACTACAAGTCTTGCAAGAAGGCAAAGTCTAACTCAGACTGATATACCATGCAAAACTCTTTCAAGTGTAATGAAAAAGAGTGCTTCTCCTCACCGGCTTCTGCCTGCTGTGGCTGCCAAAGTGGTACATCTGATGCATCAGTGGGGCAGACCAAGCTGGCCTGTCACATTTTGACCTAGTGCTTCCAACTCCTTTCGGGTAGGAAAGATCATTTTTTGGATCCCCTTGGGAGCCGCCTGCCCATCCAGACCAGGATCTGTATTCAAGTCTGGATCAATCTCATACAGGACTGTCCACCCTGGATTAAAAAGTTTGACTCCCCGAACCCATCAGACACCCCTTCTGGCTCAGGCGCCTTCCAGGTGAGGACCGTCGACCCACCTCCATTCCTTGGCTCCTCCGGCCCGAGCTCCACTCCCGAACACATCAAGCATCCCGTCTGGCCCACACTCCTACTGGACTCATCAACTCCAGCGCTCCAACCCACAGTCCCAACCCATGGGGCCTCGCAGTAGCCAACAGCCCAAGCTGCGACACGCAGCCAGGCACATCTGGAAAGGAACCAATTTGATGGATCCAGAACAAACTACCATAGGCACCAACAGCATACCTTCACCAAAGTGCAGAGATCACTGCCATGCAAAATGATAATGACAAGGAGTAAGGTGCATTCTCAGGGCCCAAGCCCACCCAAAACAAATGCAAGCGACGCTACCATTGAAGAAAATGGGAATCATGCAGCCAAAACTTCTGAATATGAGGCAGACAGACAAGTACAAAAACGTATGGAGCAACTCAGATCAGAGATAACATCTGAAATAAAAAAAATGCAAGAATTAATATAATATGAAGGGGAAAAACAATTGCAGAAACATATAGAGGAAACCAAAACAGAAATAACAAATGAAGTAAAAAAAGGCATGCCAAATTTAATAGCATTTAAAGTAGGGGGGAAATGCAGAAAGGTAAAGAGGAGAACAGAGAAGAAATTATCTCTGAACTAGAGAAATGATAACTATAATGAAAGACTTAAATAATATTAAAGAAGATACTAAAAAAAAAAGAAGATACTGATAAAAAATTAGAGAATAGAAAATGATGGATTCCCTGACTGAGCAATATAGGAAAGAAATAGATAGTATGAAACAGTTTCAAAAAGATATACAAGAAAATAAAATCTCAATCACAAGCTGGCGAAACTGTAAGAACGAAAGTGAAGACAGAGTTTCAGATCTTGAAGACACAGTCGCAGCTAGTGAAAAAGTAAGAAAGGATCTCCTAAAAACAACTAAGATGCAGGAAAAGATAATCCAGCATCTGCAAGAGGATGCAAAAATGAATGTGAGATTAATAGGAATTAATGAGAAAGGAGTTAATGCAAATGATATAAAAAGAATATGGGCAGAAGTAATAGCAGAAAACGTCCCAAATATAAGAAAGCAATTGGGCATTCACATAACTGAAGCATAGAGAACTCCAAATAAAATCAACTCAACTAAAAACACCCCCAGACATGTAATAGTAAAGATATCAAAAATCCAGCAAAAGAATAATATACTAAAAGCTGTTAGTGATAAAAAACAGATCACATCAAAAGGAAAACCCATCAGAATAATGGCAGATTTCTCTCCAAAAACCAAGAAGTCAAGAAGAGCATGGAGCAGAGTGCTTCTGGTCCTCCATGAAAACAAATTTCAGCCCAGACTATGACACCTGCCAAAACTCTCCTTTAGGTACGAGAGAGAAAGTGACATATTATCACGACAAGGAACAACTAAAGAATTTCACAACATCAAAGCCAACACTACACAGTATACTAGCAAATATTTTAGAAAGGGACCAAAACGACCTCAATTCAACAAATGAGAACAGAAAGATGCCAACAAATAGGGCAACCAACTAAACATAGGAGAAAAAGCTGTAAACAGTAGTAAATAAAAGTCATGTCAATTATAAGTCAATACATTTCAATTATAGCCATCAATGTAAAATGGACTCATTAAAAGAAGTAGACTGGCAGAATGGATAAGGAAAAAAACCCAACAATATGCTGTATACAAGAAACACACCTAACTCATACAGAAACTTACAGGCTAAAAGTTAAAGGATGGAAGACAATACTACTTGATCCAGCACCTAAAAAAAAAAAAAAAAAAAAAAAAAAAAAAAAAAAAAAAAAAAAAAAAAAAAAAAAAAAAAAAAAAAAAAAAAAAAAAAAAAAAAAAAAACGGGGTAGCAATCCTGTTTGCAGACATTCTAAACTTCAAACCAAGATTGAGGAAATGAAATAAAGAAGGCCACTACATATTGGATAGGGGAAAAATTCAAGATGAAAAGGTAACACTCATAAATATGTATGCACCCAACACGGGAGCAGCAAGTTATATAAGACAAACCTTAACGGACATGAAAAATCTAATATCCAATACCACAATCTTAGGAGGAGACCTTAACACACAATTATCTGAAAAAGATAGGTCAAGCAGATAAAAAATTAGCAAAGAAATAGCAGAACTGAACCAGAACTTGGAACAACTGGACTTAGTGGATATATAAAAGAGTGTTCCACCCAACCACTTCAAAATACACAATTTTTTCAGCTGTACATGGGACATTTTATAAAATAGACCACATATTAGTCCACAGGTCATGCTTAAGTATATGCAAGAAAACAGAAATTATCCCATGCATATTATCTGACCACAGTGCAATTAAATTGGAAATAAATGACGAAAGAAACCATAGGAACTCCAGGATTACATGGAAATTAAACAACACTCTTCTCAGCAACCAGTGGATTACAGATGAAATTAAACAAGAAATTAAACAATATCTACAATTGAAAGAAAATACAAACACAACTTATCGGAATTTATGAGATGCAATGAAAGCTGTTCTTAAAGGAAAATTTATAGCTCTGAACTCACATATTAAGAAAACAGAATGGGAGCAGATAAAAACTCTTATGCAGCACCTAAACTGACTAGAAACAGAAGAGAAAACGAAATCCAAAGCCCAAAGGCAGGAGGAAATTATAAAGATTAGAGCAGAAATTAATTCAATTGAGAAAAAGTAAACAGTACAAGGAATTAATGAATCCAAAAGTTGGTTCTTTGAAAGATTAAATAAAATTGATAAGCCCCTAGCTAACTTCATCACGAAGATGAAAGAAAAATCTCAAATTGAAGCAATGAAGAATGAAAAGGGTGTAATTACTACAGACCCAGGAGAGATTCAGACAATCACTAATAGCTACTTGAGAATCTTTACTCTCACAGAATTGGAGACACAGACGAAATGGACAGACTTCTAGAAAGGTACAAATTATAAAAACTGAATCAAGAAGATATAAGAATTCTCAGTAACCCAGTAACAGCCAAGGAAATTCAAAATGTAATAAAAAAAATTTACTGACAAAGCAAAATCCAGATCCTATTGGTTTCACAGCTGAATTCTGCAAGAAAATTACAGAAGATATAACCCCAATACACCTGATCCTTTTCAATGGAATGGAAAAGGAAATAATTCTTCCATCATCATTCCTGGAGGCAAGTATCATACTGATACCAAAATTAGAGAAAGATGCAACTAAGAACATAGATGCAAAATTTCTCAATGAAATCCTGGGAAATAGAATACAGCATATCATTAAGAAGATTATACACCATGACCAGGTGGGATTTATCCCAGGGATGCAAGCATGTTTAGACATATGCAAATCTATAAATGTAATACACTATATCAATACAGCTAAATCCAAAAAACACATGATCATCTCAATTGATGCAGAAAAGGCTTTTGACAAACTCCAACACTCATTTATATTCAAAGTCATACTGCTATTTGGAATACATGGCCTCTACCACAATGTGCTAAAAGTCATCTATTACAATTCAATGGCTAACATAATTCTAAAAGGTAAATACTGAAATCTTTTATTCTCAGATCAGGTACAAGACAAGAATGTCTACTATCATCACTGCCATGCAATATACTCCTGGAATCATTAGCTAGAGCCATTAGACAAGAGAAAGAAATAAAATGAATAATAGGTATAAAAGAAGTTAAACTGTCATTATATGCAGATGACATGATAGGCTACTTAGAAGACCCAAAAATCGTCCATCAAGAAGCTACTAGAATTAAAACACAAATTCAGAAGCATAGGAGGATAAAACGTCAATGCCCAAAGGTCAATAACAATCCTCTACACAGATAACAAATACACTGAGAGAGAAATTAGAGAAGCAATATTTTTACAATAGCACTGTAGAAAATGAAACACTTAGGAATTAATCTATCTAAAGAAATAAAAGATGTAGTCAATGAAAATTACAGTGCAAGCTGGGCATGGTGGCACACGCCTGTAATCCCAGCACTTGGGAGGCTGAGGTAGGAGAATCAATGTGAGTTCGAGACCAGCCTGGGCTACAAAAGTGAGCTCAAGGCCAGCCTCAACTGCATAGCGAGACCCTGTCTCCAAAAGACAAAAAAAAAAAAAAAAAAAAAAAAAAAAAAAAAAAAAAAAAAAAAAAAAAAAAAAAAAAAAAAAAAAAAAAAAAAAAAGATCATGGAAGATTTCAGAACATGTAAAGATATTGTCAAGATGGCCATACTCCAAAATTGTTACACACATTTAATGCAATCCCTATCAAAATACCCGTCAACATATCTCACAGACCTGGAGAAATCATTCCTAAAATTTATTTGGAAACAGAAAAGACCGAGAATAGAAAAGGCAACAAAGGTAAACCAGGAGGCATTACAATTTCTGATGTAAAATTATACTACACAGCTATAGTGATAAAATAGAAAAAAAAAAAAAAAAAAAAACAGACCTGAGGATCATGGAATAGATTAGAAGATGCGGATGAGGGTACAAACAAATTCAGCTTTCTTATCTTTGACAAAGGGACCAAACATGCTTACTGGGAGAAAGACAGCCTCTTTAACTAATTGTGCTGGAAAAATTGGCTCTCTACATGCTGAAAACTAAAAGTTGACCCAGGTCTATCATCATGCACTAAACTAAAGTAAAAATGGATTAAAGATCTAAACATTGAAACAGAAATACTAAATCCCTTGGAACAATAGTAGGAGGAAATCTGGAAATCTGGAAGACATTGAGGAAGGCAAACTGTTCAATGAACAAAAACAAAACTGCATGGGAAATACTTAAAAGACTCAACAACTGGGACCTCCTCTTATGGAGAAGTTTTAGTACACCAAAAGAAATTACCAACAGAGAGAAAAGGCAATCCACAAATTCAGAACAAATCTTAACTAGTATGCACAGTAAACAGTCTTATATCTAGAATTTATAAAGAACTAAAAAAAATACATTAGGGCCTCAAAATTAAAAATCCAATAAAAAACTGGACATCCAAGGTGACCACATACGTCTCAGAGGAAGAAATATAAGAAGCAAACATATACATGAAAAAATGCTCCACATCACTCGACATCTGTAAATGCAAATTAAAAGAACAGTTAGCTACCATCTCACCCCAGAAAAAAGGGTTATCATAAAGAAATCAAATGTTGGGTAAGCTATGGGGAAAAAGGAACCTTTCTCCACTGCTGGTGGGAATGTGGACTGGTGCAACCACTATCAAAATCAGTGTTGAGATTCCTCAAAAAACTAGGACAGGAAATCCTAATCAATCCATTTATCCCCCTTCTCAGAATTTTTCCAAAAGTACTGAAAACATATCATAGTGATATATGTTCACCCGCATTTATAGCAATGCAATTTGTGATAGCCAAATCTTGGAAACAATGAAAATGCCCATCACCTGAGAAATGGATGAAAAAGATGTGGTGTTTTTATACAATGGGATATTACTCTGCTGTGAAGAAAAATAAAGTTGAAGCCTTGATATATAAGTGGATGCGACTGGAAGATGTATTCATAAGTAAAATAAACCAGATTCATACGTGTAAATATCATATTGTCTCCCTAGTTTAAGAACTCCTAACAAAAAATAAAAATGGAAAGGTATAATACAGTTAAATGGAAAGTGAGAAATTAAGTATTAAACAACACAGTGCAAGAAGGAAAGTTAGGAAACATGGCAGGGATAAAACTGTACTATTATGTAAACAAGATTGTTAAGGTAATGGTCTTAAGAATCTCCATCAGATTTCTGAAACAAGCAGTTAATTGATAGACTTCTCCCACTGACTCTATATGCTGATATCTGTTAGCTAAGCAACAACCCTGAGGATAGCAATGTGTAATACTAAAGTCATGCTTGGAATACCTATCATTCTGGTCTTCTAAATGTGTACTGCTTCTAATGTCATTTCAAATATTGCTATACTCTCTTTTACGTAAATTTTTTTTATAAAGTAGGTAATAAAAGTAAAAAAGAGAGAAGAAAAAATCGTAAGATTGTCTTGCTACAACGTTGTACATGGTATGATATGATTTTCTGCGTAGAAATATGTAACTTTTTTTCACATTCTACAGGAATTTAAAGTAGAATATCCATGGCTGTTGGAAAATAAAAGTTCCATGTTATTTCTAAGGCATTTGATATTCAGACAGTTAGTGCTGTTAAGTATAACTGTCTCTGTTACAAGTTAATATCATTAGGCCTTTCTTCTGGGTGTTTAACAACTAAAGTTTGCAGACTAAAAATTAGAGAAAAAGAGGGGATACAAAGACAGCCAATATTTTGGCCCTATCCCTTCAAGTTCAGAGAGGATTCAGAACATAACATAACTTGTGCTGTGACATCTTATAACTCAGTGGTGTCCCAAATTTTCTGATCAAGGAGATTATGAGGCCACAGAGGAAAGTGATTGATAAAGTATAGAGTGCCTAAGGAAAGTCATTTAGAGAGAAAACTTTCTCTTAGGCTTTCACAAAAAGCAAACTGGTCAAGCAATGGCAGTGACTCATCCAGATGGCTGACACTGACAACAGTTCTACAAAATGCTGTACATGGTTTCGGGATAAATCCTGGGGGGATTTGACTAACTTTGGCAAATACAACAGTTACATTTTTACTTATATAAATCTTGCTTTAAGTTGTTCTTAATCTTCCATCAGGAAAGTATAACCACGAGGTATAAAATGTAGTGCATATTAATATGCTGAAGTGTAAAAGGCTGAGCTGTAAAGTCAACAACTTCAGACAATTACCAGATCTGCTGATAACCCACTAGTATCATGGACCACTGGACTACATTGGGTTATTTTACTGAACTCAAGTACCTACAATATTTAAACTGGCATCAAGTATGAAAAGGCCCTTTCAAGACTTCTCCAAATACAGTTTCTCTATTAAAAACGGAATACCCATCTCTGACAAAAGAAAACAAAAAAGGGGGATGTAAACGAAGGACCGTTTCTCTTTCTTTCTTCCTTCCTTTCTTTCTTTCTTTCTTTCTTTCTTTCTTTCTTTCTTTCTTTCTTTCTTTCTTTCTTTCTTTCTTTCTTTCTTTCTTTCTTTTTTCTGGAACTGGCGATCAAAATTAGGACCTTGCACTTAGCAAGCAGGCAGTTGTGCCCCTGAGCTATCTCATGACCCCAATGAAGGACCATTTGTAGTGTGTGGGGGAAAGATAGACAGACAGACAGACAGACAGACAGACACTTTCTATTAGTTCAGTGAGAAGGTCTGTACTAATATTGTTTAGATAAGACATCTTGTCTGCATCTTGTCCTCTGAATCACTACTACAAAGACAACAATATGAAATGTATTAATTATTGTAAATATCCTACTAACTTGTTCTGAAACTATTTCAATGCTTTTTTTCTTATTAAAATGAATACAAATAATTAAATAAAAAGGAAAAAATACAAAAAAATCAGCACTAAAATTTAATTCAATGACAGGATTCAGTAAATACTTTCAAGAGTAACTCCTAATATGAATGTTAGTACTCCCTAATGAAGAAACTGACAAACAGACTGGACAAAAATTAAAAAATTTAACTATATATTGCCTTTAAGAGACAGACTTAATCCACAGGAGAACCTACTGTTTGAAAGTGAGCAGGTTCAATCCCCAGTACCACATGCCATGCTGGCCTCCACCAAGTCCAGGAGTGGTGGTGCATGCCTGTAATTGTAGCGCTAGGGAGGCAGAAAATAAGAGGATCAGTATGAGTCTGAGTTCCATAATGAGACCCTGTACCAAATGTATAAATTAAATAAAAAATGTAAAATAACAGGTAGAAATCATATCCCTTACAACAGTAGTCCAAGAAAAAAATGTATCTATTCCATTTTCAGACAAAGGATACAGCAACCCAAAACAGATCAGAGAGACAAAGAAGTCACTACAAACTGATAAATGGTACAATTCAAAAGGAAGGAAAGATAATTGTAAATATACATGTGCCAAATGTTGGAAAACTCAATTTAATAAAATAGTACCCATTAGAAATAAAAGAAGAGATGGACAAAATGGAGACTTCATCAATCCATTTTAACAAATAGATCACCTAGACAAAAATGTCAGAAAAAAGAAATATCCAGAGTTGAACCATGCAATCAAACAAATGTTACCAACGGAGTGTTTCCCCCAACAATAACAGAAAAAAAGTGTTTTCCAAAACATACCCCATCTTATGCCACATGCACACTTACATAAATACAAGAGAGCTGAAATAATTTGCTGTACTCTATCTGATCATGGCAAAATGACACTAGAAATCAACAGGAATAAAAAGTATTAGCACACATGGAGAATAAACCTACCCTTAAAAAACGAATGCATCAGAACAGCAGTTAAGGGAGAAATTTAAATCTTCCTAGAATGAGACAATAGTAAGACAACATACCAAAACTGATGGGAGACAATAAAAGCAATTCCAAGAGGGAAGTTTATAGCTATGAATAGCCACATTAGAAAAAATAGAAAAAAGAAAACAACAGTGATTTCTTCCCAAAATATACAATTATACAAGTCTTAGTCTTATAAAAGCAAGAGGAATCCCAATCCAAAACTTTTACAAGAAAAGAAATTATAAGATTAGAGTAGAAATTAATGAAATTGAGACTAAAATATACAAAACCTCAATCAATTAAACAGTCCCTTGAATTCATACATAAGATTGGCATATTACAAAAAAGAGAACAAAAGATTCACTAATAAAATTAGAAGTAGAAGTTAATATATGAAAAATAATCACTGCCAAAATGCAGACGATTAGAAGAAACTAGTTTGAAAACTTACATTTCAATAAACAAAAGATTCTAGAAGAAATAGCTAAATTTCTAGATACATATGAATTATCAAAATTAAATTAAGATAATAGAAAAACTTGAATAGATCAATAACGGACAATGAAACTGAGGCAGTAAGAAAAACCTTATCAAAAAAGAAAATCCCAGGATCCAATGAATTTACCACTGAAATTTACCAGAAGTTTAGGGGAAAAAAAGTAATTCAATACTCTTCAAAATTTTCTGTGAAATAAAACAGGAAAAAAAAACTCCCAAATTCACTTCTTGATGCTAATATAACATTGACACCAAAACCAGACAAAAAGTCAACAATGGCAACAGAATACTAGACATCAATTTACTCAATAAATATACATGCAAAAATTCTCAACAAGATCCTTATAAATAGAATGGAGAGAAAATAAAGTGAAGAGGTAATTTACAGAATGGGAAAAAAATGTACAGCTACTTCTAAGACAAAGCACTGTTATCTAGAACATATAAAGAACTAATAAAGAAAAAAACTTGCACCTATTCCCACATGAAATAAAAGACTCAATTAAAAATGTCCATTTAGAGCTGAGTTTGGAGATGACCTACAGAAATGGCACCTTGCAAGGGGAAGGAAAAGAAGAGCAGGTTATCAGCCCCAGGCATCAGGTGGCTGAAGGAGAGAATGTATTTGGTGTCCATTACTTCTTTGCATCCTTCAATGATACTTTCATCCATGTCACTGGTCTCTCTGGCAAGGAAACCATCTGTCGCATGACTGGTGGGATGAAGATGAAATCTGATCGAGATCAGTCTTCCCCATACACTGCCATGTTTGCTGCTCAGGATGTTGCCCAGAGATGCAAGGAGTTGGACATCACTGCCCTGTATATCAAACTCCAGGCCACAGCAGGACAAAGGACTAAGACCCTTGAATCTTGTGTACAGTCAACCCTCAGGACATTCACTTGCTCCAGAATGAGTGGAGGATGAGAATGTAACTCCCATCACTTCTGACAACACCCGTGGGAAGGGTCACCGTGGTCGCTGCTTGTGAAAAAGGTTCAAATTGCTTTCTGTTAATAAATTACTTCCATGTAAAAAAAAAAAGATTTGTGTTTGTATTGATTAATTTTGCATGCCTACATGTTGTAATCTGAGCAGCTACTGTGAAGACAACAATATGCAATACATTAACCATTGTTAATTCTTATTATCCTGTTGGGTTTTTTTTTTTTTTTTTTTTTTGTATTTTAGGGAAGGGTCTATGGGGTATTCAGGGTCTCACTACTAGATCGGACTCCTAGTGATCCACATGTTTACAGCCTCTCAAGAGCTGGGATTACAGGCACATGCCACCATGCTCAGTCTCAATTGCTATCTCAGTATGACCCAAGGGGCAGGGCAGGCACAGCAGGCCTGCAGATCGAATGCCTGGCACCTGTGCCTGCTTGCAGGTGCTTTAATCTGCTGAGCTATTTGGCCAGCCCTTATTATCCTGTTTTGAAACTCTACCATTGTTATTCCTTTTTTATCTTTCTCTCTTTAATATAAAAAGTATAATAAAAATTTTAAAGTAGGCAATTGAAATGCAGACACTTTTCAAAATAAAAAGCTCAAATAGCCAATAGGTAGACAAAGTATCACCATCTCTGTCCACTAGAGAAATGTAAATGAAAGAATGTCTATCATCAAGAATTCAACAACAAATGTTAGTGAGGTTGAGGAAAGAGGAGCTCTTCTACATTGTTGATGAGAATATAAACTAATACAACCACTATGGAAATCAGTATGGATATTCCTTCCTCAAAATACAAAATATACAAATGCCACTCAATCCAGCTCTTCTCCTTCTAGTTAGCTTCCTGAAAGAATTAAACACATAGGTATGATTATATCATTGTTTTAATGCTATTTAGGTATTCTGTACAGGGTCTCACTACACAAGATCAGACTTCTAGTGATCCTCCTGTTTCAACCCCAGTGCTGGGTCTACAGGCATACACCATCACATCCAGTCTTGGTGGTCTTCTCCTTGGGTCCGAGGTAGGGCCAACACTGCATGCTGTGCCAAGAATCAAACCTTGGTCCTTACACTTGCCTAGGCACGCTCTTAGACTGCTCAGCTATCACTGCGGCCCTGTTTTAATGCTATTTTATACTCTTTAAAAAATAAAAAAAAATAGAAAAGAATTAAAGACAATATTACATTGATACATATAACCTATGTTTAATGACAATATAGTTCAAAATAGAAGCCTACAGACTCATAATTCTAAGTATAATAAATCAAAAACAGGTTAAATGTCATATATGAGAAACTGAAAATATACATAGTTTAAAGAATGAAATAAAAGAGGAAAGACAGGGACCATGGAGGTAGATGAGGTAGATCTTATGGAGATGTGAGAGCAATCTGAGGAAAAGCAGAGGATGAAGGAAGAGAGGAGTAAAACTGGTCAATTTGTGATATTGTTTGTGTACAAATTCCCTCAAATGAGTATTATCATTAAGGGTCAAGAACAGGTAACAATAATAAAACTAAAATTATCAAGGTGGTTTATATGGATGAAGGTGAGATGCACAGAAAGACTGAATATACCTATATTCACATATACACATATGTACTTAATATTTCTTTGTTTCTTTTTATATATTAGGGAAGGGTCTACAGGTTGTTCAGGGTGTCACTATTAGATCGGACTCTTAGTGATCTGCCTGTTTACAGTCTCCCCAGAGCTGGGATTATAGGTGCGCACCACCATGCCCAGTCTCAACTGCCATCTCAGAGTGCCTCAGGGGTGGGGCCAGCACAGCAGACCCAGGGATGAAAGCCCCAGCTTCTGTACCTGCTTGCAGGTGCTTTAATTCGCTGAGCTATTTGGCCAGCCCTGTACTTAATGTTTCTTAAATACCAAAGAATCTAGTTCCACTATTTGTCTCTAGGCAGAAGCAATGGTTGGCTGGGAAAAAGAGAAAATGAAAATTTATTTTTCTCTCACATAAAATGGTTCTTTTAAAATTTCTTACACATGTGTATCAACTATTCTAAAATTTAAAGCAAAATATAATTGAAATGTAAAACGAAACAACAGCCTTGGATGATATCCATAGCGCAGAAGGAATGCAAAGAACCATGACTAGGATTTCTATAGTATTTCATGTGTACATAAGGACTTTTGTCTCTCTGGGGAGAAGAAGGGCCTTTTGCCCTTAAGTGCACATACTTTGAAATGACAAACATATGTGGTAAGAGAGGAAGAGAACTGCAGTTCATTCAGTGAGAATAACAATGCCAGCCCCAATGATTAGTGAGAAATGAAATGTCCTTTCAGGGAAGGGTCACCATGGAAATCACATAATTGGAAATATGCAGCAAGTCTGTGTAAAAGCTGAGCAACGAAAACAGAACAATGTGTGAAATGAATAATTATAAACCACTATATATACTATCTTGTGGGGTGCAAGAAAGAAAGAATATGACATAGCAGCAAGCAGATGAGCATTGAGGTCACAAAATTCTAGGTCATTTTCCAGGTTCTGTCATCAGGAATAACAGTCTAAATAGCTACCATTTTCATGAGCATTCACTCTGACACTATAACAGTAGCTACAAATAATTATTTCTCTTCCTGAAACACAACAGGGCCCTTGCACTGATTTTTTTCTTATATTCAGAATGAATATTTTCTCTCTTGAGACAAGCATGTAGATTGCTCTGTCCATTTCCC
Source organism: Myocastor coypus (assembly GCA_004027025.1). Lineage (NCBI taxonomy): Eukaryota > Metazoa > Chordata > Mammalia > Rodentia > Myocastoridae > Myocastor > Myocastor coypus. Next base: position 9,133 of record PVJA010016216.1, on the reverse strand, counting down.
AGTATTCCCATCAAATACACTTTTCTCTGCGTCATCTTTCAGGTTAATGTGTGTAAGCTTTGATATACTTCTTTCTATACAACACTATCTGCCTTCCTTTCATTCTTTTGTTTTGCTAGCATTTCTAATGATGTTTAGGGAATGGAGAGATAGCTCAGTAGTCTAAGCACCTGCCTGGCAAGTGCAAGGGCCTGGGTTCGATCCCTGGTACGGCACACCATGCAGGCCTCAGAATCCTGGGTGTGGTGTGCTGACTCAGAAAGTCAGTGTGGTAGTGTACTCCTGTAATCCCAATTCAGGAGAGTCCGAGATAGAAGTCACTACAAATCCAAGCTGCATAGTGGAGACCCTATACCAAAAAATAAATGAATAAATAAATATATTTTAATGATGTTCTAATATAATATGTATTTTACTTATTTAGTTTGTAGCCTTCTTCTAAAAAGACTTATAATCTTCATGCAAATATATCTGTCATGTTTACTGCTCAACCTCTGGCATATAGAACACTGTATGGAACTACTAGGTCAAAAAATAAGTGTTACTATAACTCTGATATAAATGGTTGGGGCCAGCAAGATAGCTCAGCGGTCTAAAGCCTTTGTTTAGGCAAGCTTAGGCAACCACAGGGACATGGATTGATCCCCAGTACCACATGCTGCACCAGCCCCACCCCCAGGATAGGCTGAGCTGGCTATAATTATAAATAAATAAATAAATAAATAAATAAATAAATAAACAAACAAACAAATACGAAAACTACTCTATAAAAATACTTTTTTTGGTGAAGCTCAGATAACAGGCTCTAGTTTTAATATTTTTGACCTAAAATAAGAGACAGAGGGGAAGGGGGTGGAGATAAGACTGTAACAATGTATTCTGAGGCGTTAGAAATCTGGCAGAGAAGAAAAGTGATCTCTGAGAAAAAGGAAAAGCAGGCTAGTTGAGCCTTATGATTATCAGACTTACAAAGTAAAGAGAAATTTGTAGGCAACAATGCTGGAAGAAGAACCTAAGTGAAGTTGAGGAGATACAGTTGGGAGTACAGGGATTGCAAGGAAGTAAGCATTTGTAAGGCCAAGGGGACACCTTGACCATGAAAAACTTTGATATGTTATGGAAAAAAAACTCAAGAAAGTCTAATAAACAAATATGTTTTACCCACAGGTTGGAAAATTCAATATTATCAAGATGTAAATTCTCTGAAAATTGATCTACATGTTGCATAAACCTCAATACCAACAAGGTTTTTGGTGGAAATAGAGAAACTCAATCTCAGGGAATGATATTTCATATTGTCTTGGGTTACTTTCCTCTCATTGCTGGCACAAAATATCCGACACCCAAAATTAAGGAAGGAAAGATTAACTTAGCTCACAGTTTATGGAGGTTTTAGTCTATACCTGACTGGCTCCAAGCAAGGGTGGCACATGGCTAAGGGCAGCTGTCCACTGTGGCAAAACACAGCAAAACAGCAAGAGCAAAAAGGCAGGAGCAGTGGCGGCAGCCCATACTTATATTGTACTCAGGCTATCTACCCATGCTAGGTGTAGTACTAGCACCTATAATCCCAGCACTGGATCTTGAATTAATCACAATCTCTAGAAGCTGCCCCATGACTGCATGGGGCTTTGGGGAGACACCTAGATAAAAAAAACTTAACATTCTGCTCCAGGCCCCCAAAGACTCATGCATGTCCCTTTATGCAAAAGGCATTTTAGTCTATCTCTATGAGTTGACAAAGCCCTAACAGTTTCAGCACTGCTAAAATGTCCAAGCCCCATGACACCTCTGAGATCTAAGGCAAACTCTTAACTGTGTGCCCCTGCACAAATGAAAAGTTAAACACTTCCAGCATTCAATATCACAAGAAAAACATTACCATTGCAAAAGGTACAAACAAGAGAAAACAAAGCATTGGAAACAAAGCAAGTCCAAAATCCAGAAGGACAAACATTAAGTTCTGTAGTCCCATGTAGAACATCCAAAGCAATCTGTGATGAGTTGTGAGATCCAAAAGCCTTACGTGGCATGGTCCCTATGCAACTTTTGGGAGTTGTAGCTACCTACCATGGTTTCTCTCTTAGGCTGACTCCACTCAATACTTCAGTTTTCCTTAGATGACCCATGTTCCTGGCTTCTCCAAACTTCTGGGGTCTCCACTGCATGCTAGGTTTCTCACAGCTTCACACCATGCTCTCCTAGGAGCACCATGCCTGTCCTCCCAGGCCTTCTGAAATTGAGGTGGAAGCCTTCTTAACCTCAGAGTGCTTGCATTATGTACGGGCTTAAAACAAACACCATATGAATGGTGCCCAAATCTGCTGCCAGCTATAGTAGTAGTCCAATTTTCTTCTCTCTTGGCTATAGTAGTCAAGTGCGTGGAACACTGGGCACTCTGAATCTAATTCTGAGAAACATATTCTGTATGTCAGCACCATTCTGCAACCCAGTGTGACCACTATTACCATTCTGGAACATGGTGCTCTGTAGTTTTTATTCAAAGCAAAGTCTTTCACTTTTGCAGTTTTGAGGCTACAAAGGTTGGAGACTTTCTTCTTCTTGCGATAACCTCAGGCTATCTTTTTTATTCTCTTGTCCTTTCTCAGCAATGGAGATCTCAGCTCTATCTTTGCACTCCATAGCTTTATTGAAGCTTCCTTTCTGGCCTAACTCACATTTTAAATTATCGTGCTGGGTTCTTTGCTCTTGATTCTCAACATAAATCTAACTAAATGCCTTCAAGGAAAGCTGCACCACTGCCTCAATATATGACTGCCTTAAAATATTTTTTGGCCAAATTAATCAGTCTGCTGCACTTAATTTAAGTCTCTGGCAATCTCTGGAAACAAGCAAAATGCAGACAAACTTTCTGCCAAGTCAAAACCCACCTCATCTAGTGTCCATAAACCAATGCACTCATTCTTCCCAGAAAAAAAAAAAAAAAAACCTGGCCTTTACTGGCAGGATTTCTAACAGCTTTCCAGTCTTCTGAATTCTGACCAGAATCTCCCCTACAGAACAGCCAAAGGCATTGCAGTGCTTCTCTTTTAGGGACATCTCCAAATATTTACTATTTCTTCTAATAAATCATTCCCAAGGCGCTTGAACTATAAGGTCAGGTACAGTCACATCAATGATCTAACTTTTTTGGTACCAAATTCTGTCTTGTTCACTTTCCTTCCTTAATTCTTGCTGTTGAGTACTTTGTCCCAGCAATGGGCAAAGCGTGAGTGAGACACACATCAAAGCTGAAGAACTGAACCCAAAACAGTAGGTACTGCCCCAATATGTGATATGCACATTTCTTTCTGCATACTACAGAAATGATTGCATTCCTCTTATCTAGGTCAGCTCACAACACTCACATACTTCCCATCTTTCTCTTAGTCATGCATCCCTGAGCCACTCCTTTCTTTACAAATTAATAAAACGCAGCTTCTGCCCTGGATTGACCTTTATTCTAGTTGGACATCACTCTAGCTGGACTTAGGACACCCTTGGTTAAACATTAGAAAACAAACATATAAGGATATGCAAAAGACTTCGAATAGCCACAACAATGTTAAGCAAGAAAACTTAGAGGTTTGATAATATCTTATGCATTGGTCTCAAGATAGAAGCAACATGCTTAGAAACAGCCTCACAGATAAATACATGACTCTTTTACCCATTCAAACGGAAATCAATGGACAAAGAAAAGTAATGGAGATGAAAAATGGAACAATGAGATATGCAAAAATGAATTCCAATTCACATCTACCAGCATATACAAAAGAATGCCAAACAATTTATATCCAAATATAAAAGTTTCTAGGAGAAAAGAAAATCTTTGCAAGCTTGGGATAGGTAAAGACTTCTTAAATACAGTGGTTTATGAAAATGATAAATTGTACTTCATCAAAATTAAAAATTTGTTAGGTGTGTTGCCACACACCTGTAATCCCAGTACTTGGAAAACTGATTTATGAGTATTGACTTGAGTTTCAAGCCATCCTCAGCTACATAATGACTTCAAGAGCAGACTGAATTACATAGTGGGACTGTGTTTAAATTTTTTTTTTTTTTTGCTTTTCTAAGATATACTGTGAACGGATGAAAAAATAATCCTAGTGTGTGTTAAAAACTTTTCCAAATACTATATCTTATGAAAGACATACCAAAAACATAAAGAACTCCTGAATACCAATAGTAAGAAAACAAGTCAGCTTTTTAAAAAATTCTCAAAATGCTAAAAATCTGTTTAACATCACATGGTTGAAGATGCCTAGGATCATTCCTGTAGTTTCTATTCTGTTCCATTGATCAAGATGTTGATTTCTGTGCCTCTAACATGCTGTCTGATCTTTGACAAATGGACCAAAAACTTAAAATGAAGAAAAGATAGGTTTAATAACAAATAGTGCTGGGTAAACTGGTTATCTACAGGCAAAGGAATTACTCAGTCTATATTAAAATCAAATAAAAAATGATCAAAAGTCTAGATATAGTAGCAGAAACACTGAACTTGCTGAAAGATAAATTGTGTAAAACTCTTGAAGACACAGATATAGGCAAAGACTTTCTGAAAACTACACCAATTACGCAAGAAATGATATGAAGAATCAATGAATGGTATTGTATCCAATTTGAAATCTTCTATACAGCAAAAAAACATCCAACAGAGTGAAGTGATAAACTACACAATAGGAAGAGAAAAATTTCAGGTATTCTTTAGAGGACTAATGTCTAGAATATAGAAATAACTGAGAGAAAAGTAGACCCTTCCTGTAAAACAGAAGACTCCATTAAAAATATGCTATTGAATAAATAAGTATTTCAACAAAGAAGTACAAAGAGCCAATAAGTACACGAAAAACAAATGATTACCATCTTTGGTCATTAAGGAAATGCAAATCATAGGTGCACAGATATCGCTATGGTATGATGTTTTCAGTGCTTCTGGGAAAATTCCCAGTAGGGGGATAGCTGGATTGAACGGAACTTCCAATTCTAGTTTTGTAAGGATCCTCCCCACTGCTTTCCATAATGGTTGAACCAATCTGCATTCCCACTAGCAGTGGAGAAGGGTTCCTTTTTCCGCACAGCCTCTCCAGCATTTGTTGCTGGTTGATTTCTTTATGATAGCCATTCTTACTGGGGTGACATGGTATCTAAGTGTTGATCTTGGAAACAACCAAAATGCCCATCATTTGAAGAATGGTTAAAAAAATGTGGTATTTTTACACAATGGAATATTACTCACCCATAAAGAATGATAAGTTTGAAGACTTCATATATAAATGGATGTATATTGAAGATATACTCATTAGTGAAATAAACAAGACCTATATTCATAAATATCGTATAGTCTCCCTAATATAAGAACTTTAAAGAAGAAAATAAGAACTTAAGGGCATAACACAGCTGAATGTGTTATGGATTAAACAACGAAGTGACTGGAAGCAGATAAAGGAGAAAACATATCAATAGCAAAACCATGCACTTATGTACACAGGATGAATCAGACATTGGTCTCAAGAACCTTCAAAAGGTTCATCATATTAATTATAGCACAATGTAACACTAAAAAAAGGAAATGCAAATCAAAACAATCCTGAGAAAGAATGACTATAGTCAAAAAAAAATTTTTTTTTTAATTTTGGTGAAGTTATAACGAATGAGGAATACGTCCACATTTTTGGTGGGACAACTATTATGGAAATCAATATAGAGATTCCACAACATACTAAAAATAGAAATGCCATTTAAAACAGCTATTCCTGGGGTTGGGGATATAACTCAGTGGCATAAGCACCGGCCTGGCAAGGTCCTAAGTTTGATCCCCTGTACTGCAAAAATAAACACACCAGCTATATCCCTTCTAGGTATCTTGCTGAAAGACTTAAACACATCAAAGTACACTGAAGCAAAATATCCATATTTATAACACCAAAATTCATAACATAGCTACATCTTGATAGTGGCATGCATGTCCACTGAGAGCTCAATGTACATAGAAAATGCAAAAAAATGATCAAGACACAATATGTATGTTATCTGTTATCATAGTGAATACAATTATTATGTATTGAAAACATATAGTAATAAAATTTTTAAATGTATATATATATACATAATACAGCACTATTATGAAGTGTAATTTTGCATCATCTGTAGGAAAACAGGTAATAATGTAAATAAAATAAATCAGAAACAGAGGTATGTTTTTTCTTGTATGAAAATTCCAAATTAAAAGTAACTTAAAGGCTGGGCGTGGTGGCTCACGCCTGTAATCCCAGCACTCGGGAGGCTGAGGCAGGAGGATCGGTGCGAGTTCGAGACCAGCCTGGGCTACAAAAGTGAGCTCAGGACCAGCCTCAACTGCATAGCGAGACCCTGTCTCAAAAAGACAAAAAAAAAAAAAGTAACTTAAAAAGAAATATAGAGAGAGATTATAAGAAACAGAAGCAGATTCTTCAGATAAAGAGGGAGAGAGCTGAGAGGGAAAAGCAATTAAAAAGGATAAATATGCACTATATATAACCAACCCCCCACAGTGAATATATTTATTATATATTATAAACATACCAATAAAATAAATTGGATACTAAATATGCTCAAGTCTGTGGGTATGTCAATTATTTCCAGTATGAGGTTATTACAAATAAATCTGCAATGACCATTTATATAAGTCTATAGTCATATGTTTTCTTTAGGTCATATAATTGATGTTTAACTTTTTATGAAAGTGCCAACATTTTCCTGATTATGACATCCTGGGTGTTTATTCATTGTGTAATTTAAAATTATAAATCCAGAATGTTAATGGTTATAGGATTATAATTATCTATTTAAATGATTCATGTCATTCAATCAATATTGAAATCAATCTATAATTTCAAAATGGACAATAAATAGGTATATTTAACATATTCTTTTTATTTCATTAATTTTAATGAGAAATATCAATGAGGCAGTTTCAAAACAGGTTAGTAGGACAGTTACAATAATTTATATATTGCATAATTTGTCTTGTAGTAGTTGTACAGAGTACAAGATGCAGATGTGATATCTTTTTTTTTTTGGCGGGACTGATGTTCAAACGCATGACCTTGCACTTGCCAGGTAAGCACTTGTGCCTTGGAGCTATCTCCCTAGCCCCCAGGACATGATACCTTGTCCAAATAATATTAGTACAAATCTTTCTTCTCGTTGATCTAAGAGAAAGTAGCTGTAAATTTCTCCTATTTTTTTTTCACTACAAAATGGTCTTTCATTTATATCCCTCTTGTTGGTTTTGTTTTGACAGAGATAGGTGTTCCCTTGACATTCAAATATTGTAGATGCATGAGTTCAGCAAAACAACCAAATATAGTCCAACAGTCCATGATAGTAGTGGGATATCAGCAGAACTAGCAATGTCAGAAGCTGTTGACTGGAGCCTTTTATAGCTCAGTATATTAATATGGCTTTCCTTTTTATACTTCATGGTTAGACTTTTCTGCTGGGTGGTTAAGACCAACATAAAGCAAGTCTAACCACGAGATATAAAAATGAAATCCATATTAATATGCCGAGCTATAAAAGGCTCCAGTCAACAGCTTCTGACATTGCCAATTCTGCTGATACCCCACTACTATTATGGACTGTTGGACTACATAAGCTACTTTCTCTTAGTTCAGCAAGAAGAAAGATTTGTACTAATAGTGTTTAAACATGATATCATGTCTTCATCTTGTACTCGGAATAAGTACTACAAAGACAACAATATGCAATATATTAATTATTATAACTGTCCTACAAACTTGTGAATCTGTCTCACTGCTATTTCTTTTCATTAAAATTTAAAAAATAAAAAGAACTATACAACAAAACATGCAACTTTTGTATCTGATGAGGTCAGTCAAATCCCCACAGGATTTACCCTAAAACCATGTACAGCAGTTTGTAGGTCTGTTGTTAGTGTCAGCCATCTGGGTAAATCATAGACATTGCTTGAGCAGTTAGTTTGCTCTATGTGAAAGTCTGAGAGAATGTTTTCTCTCTACGTGACTCTCCTTAGGCATGCTACACATCACCAATCTATTCTTTCTTTTTATTGGCTACATAGTCTTATTGAAAATAATTTATTCATCCCTTCCTCTGCTGCTATATTTTCTTTCTTTCTTTCTTTCTTTTTTTGTCTTTTTGAGACAGGGTCTCGCTATGCAGTTGAGGCTGGCCTTGAGCTCACTTTTGTAGCCCAGGCTGGTCTCAAACTCGCACCAATCCTCCTGCCTCAGCCTCCCAAGTGCTGGGATTACAGGTGTGCGCCATCAGGCCTGGCCTGCTGCTATATTTTCAAATTTCATTCATGCCTTGCTAGAATAAAATTTGCTATACTGGAAAAACAAACAATTTACGTGTTATTCTTCTGTACCACTATGAAATTGTTAAGAATTGATCATAACAATTTATACTTTTACCAACAGTCTTTAACAGTATCTTTTACTTACATGTGTTTAGTGAGTATATCTCTTTATTTAGGTCATAAATGTATTCTCATATATACTTTAAGTATTATTTCATTACTTTCAGGTTTAGGTCTATACTCCATTTGAAATTTGTTTCTGAATGTTTTATGAGATAACACACTGGTTCAGAGTTAATTATTTTACCAAATGGATGACTAATTTTCATATTAGACTTCAAGTATAAATCTTCAAGTATCCCCAAATAAGGTTTCCAATGCAAAAGAGAAATAGGAGCTATCATGGAAAATAATGGTGCCTGGGATGTATAAACATTATAATTTCTTTAAAGCAAAAGTATCTTTAAAATCATTATGTAAGCAATAAATTAGACATAAGTATATTAAATATGTAATATATATATTAATATCAAATAAGTAAACTGCTAAAGCAAAAACAACTGAACAAAAGCATTAAAAATACATATAAAAGGAAGAAATAAAATGAATAGCTCATAAACATAAAATGATCTCTACTAGTAGTCATAAAAATACTGGTAGCCAGGAGTGGTGGCACACACCTGTAATCCCAGTACTCCAGAGGCTAAGACATAATGATTGTGTCAAGTTCAAGGCCAGTATAGGGTACATAGTGAGTTCATGGCTAGCTTGGATTACATAGTAAGACACTGACTTAAGAAG
>PVJA010016215.1:15801-44072 GCA_004027025.1 Myocastor coypus | reverse complement strand
CTTTATTCAATGTAATTGTTACTTTGCAAATCAGCAGCAATTTAAATGAAGAACAATAGAAAAGGACAATTTAAATTCACAATGAATTTAGTTCTTTGATTAATCTGATAATATTGCTCTGTCATTTTCTGTTACTGCACAAATATTAATTCTTAAACAAACAAAAGTCAATTTGAGGGAGGGGTTATTTATTTTGCAGAATAAATACTTAATTTCAATAAGTCAGAGAAAAAATAACTTGAAATCTGAAAATTACTAATGAGTGTAGTGCTCTTGTATGTATATATGCTTTTCCTTGAGTGTGAATACAGTTTAATTGCTCTAGAAATTTTAGCGAGTTTAAATATTTGCCATAAAAGTAGATGAGATAAAAATCTATGCTAACTAAAGTGTCATTTTGTCACGCTAGTTTTGTTTTACTTCTTTTACTGAAGTGAAATAAAAGGGTCAGAACTATTAAAATGCCATGGCATTTCAAAATCACATTGATGCAGTGCTTTTCTAGAAGTTGTTAAAATTTGTTAGACTCAGTACAATTTGAATCAAAGTTAAGAAAGTAAAGCAGTGAGAAAACAAAAATTTCTAGGACAGCCTTCGTGAAATGTCAACCCTCATAATACCAATCTTTACCAAGATTCTCTTCAACTTTGTTATCAACCTTCTACCTTTCTGATTTTCTTTTTTTTTTTTTTAACTTTCTAAGTCTGAATGTGATGGTAATGAAGCTAAAATTACTCACAGCTAATTTATATGTATTTTTAATAATTATTAACGAAATAAATACTCATTATAAAAAAAGTTGATTGTACCTTTCAAACAAAGGAAAGGTGGACTGTGATCCATAGAGTCAAGCTCTTCGCCTATTCCCAAAATGGAAAATTATGAAATTATTTATATAATTTTGGACTCAGTCTCATTAATGCATTACAAAAAATTTATAGATAACATATAGTTTGTAATTAATCAACGGTATGACTGAAATTCTTTACAAAAATGGCAGCATATTTCATTGGAAGTGATCAGTTTTACCATGGAAGATAATAGTATAAATTACAAAAATTGTACTAGTTTTGGAAAATCTTAAAAGAAATTAATTTTCAATTATAAAATATAGTATAATGTGGAGCATTTCTATCTTACGTGGGTTTCCATTTTTCTTTATCTCATGTAATAATAATGATACGTAATGATTCTTCTCTATATAGTCATATACTTCACAATAACTTGATCCATATGTGTTCCTGGAAAGAAGAACTGGGATGACCTAAGAAAATGTCCATCTTGCTCCCTTGTTAAAAACTGATTTGGGGAAGGACTTCGGAAACATGACTGCTTACATTTATGGAGAGTCTTCTATCTTGCCTGTAGTAGGATGTGTGGATGAAGTGGTCTGGCAGGGACTCTGCCATTTTGATCCTCAAATTTTCTCCTATATGCTCTTTGGAGGCCCAGTGCTGGAATGGTATGGTGTATAGAATGTTATGGTATTTATCAAACTGCATCCTCACCAGCAGGACCTGTGACTGACTAGGGATGTATTGCAAATATGCTAATGGGTGGGTGAAAGGAGATGAGTGGGGGGGACACTGGGAGTGTGACCAGGAAGGGAGAACATCTGTCGCTCCTCCCTCTGCTCTGCACTTCCCAGGTGCCAGGTCATGCTGCACACTCCTTGGCCATGTTCATTGGCCATGCTGTTCTTCTTTGGAGCTGATAAAACATTAACTGAAATGCAACCTAAAATAAACCTCACTCTCTTTAAATTGTGGATGTCAGTGATTGTTTATTCATGACAAAAAAGGAACTACAACCGCCTCAATGATTACTTTTTATAATTTTTTTTTTAATTTTTATTTATTTATTTTTTTCTTGTTACAGAACCTTTGTTTATTCACTCATTTTTATGGCCGACTCAGCCCATCCCGAGGGCAGGGCTGGCGCAGCATGTGGTGCTGGGGATCGAACCGTGGTCCCTGAAGCCGCCCAAGCTTTCCCAAGCAGGCGCTTTAGACCACTGAGCCATTCCGCCAGGCCCAACAATGATTACTTTTGTTAAAGCACTGACTATGAGGTTTGTGGCAATTGTCCATGCTAAGATTCCCATTCAACTCTGCAGAGACATCTTAATCCTCCAAAGAGTGCCTGTATAGAACTAACAATACAAAGTTGATTAGCCTTAAATTTCCAAACTTCTTATCTACTTCAAAGCTGAAAACACCAAGGTAAGAATAAATAAGATATTTTGATGATTTTAGGAAAAAATTAGCCTTGTAGTCAGATCCAACCATGATGGAAAAGTATTACCCCATAAAAGGAACTTTTCTTTAAATAGTATCATCTTTACAGAAATACCAAAATACCACTGAACTAGACCCAAGATAATGATCAAGCAGACCAAATTTGACTGACTGCCCAACTGTAAATGCATACTTTTTGACCCTCCCTCTCGTCTTCCCCTATCTAATCTTTAGGTACATTTCCTCCATTTCTTTATAGTGTTATCACTGAGTACATTTATTTTTTGTTTCTTACAACTCACCTCACTTTCATTGCTATCATTTGGCTGTGTATGGCTGAATTTGCCATTTTAGGAACCTCCCACCACAGTCAAACTTCTATCCTAGAAGGACTATAGGAGTGAGGAAGATGAATAGAGAAATGTGGTACTAAGGGTGTGCTTTTTTTCTTTGTTTCTTTGTTTCTTTGTTTCTTTCTTTCTTTCTTTCTCTCTCTCACTCTTTCTCTCTATCTCTTCTTTCTTTCTTTCTTTCTTCTATCTTTCTTTCTTTCTTGGAGATAATGTATCACTTTGCAGTTCAGGTTGGCCTTGAATGTCCAGTGAGCCTGCTGCCTCAGCCTCCAAGTACTGGGATTATAGTTACATGCCACCACACCCCAAGAAGGGATGTTTTCTTAATCAGTTTTCTCACTGTTGAGACAAAATACCCAATGCACACATTTGAAAGGAGGAAAGGTTTATTTTGATCCACATTATACAGAAGTTTCAGCCCATAGTAAGCAGTCACCAAGGCAGCACAGGATGACACGGGGGCATGACAAAGGAAACTGCTCATCACTTGTCAGCAGAGAAGCATATAGAGGGTAAAGGAAAGATTGGGCAAGAGATAAATCCTTCAAGTCTATCTCCTTGTGACTCAACTTGCAGAGGAGGTCCCCTGCAAAATCTTTAACAAGTCAGCTATAAATTTATCAGTAAGCTAATACACTGATGATTATCATCATTACTATGAAATCTCCTTCTAAAAGCCCCACCTATGAGGGCAGCATGAGACTTGGAGAGATGTAAACCATACATATAAACCACAGCTAAACCCTCAGAGGTGGATTTTTAACTTGCTTGGCTTTGAGACTTATTATTAGCACTAGTGGAGCATGTTACTTTGCATGAATGTGTCAAGGAGCATGATTTTGAGGTGTATGACTCACCTCTTTTCTGGCTGCCATGAACCATTGGCTTTGCTCTGCAGTGCCCCTCTGTTACAGTGCTACTGGAGCTGACTAAACTTGAACTACAACTTTGAGCAAAATAAAAATTCTCCTTCTTTAAGTTATGGGTGTTTGGCACTATTTCTCACTGTCAAGAGAGCTGACTAATACAGTGAGGTAGCAGAGAACTTTGGACACCACTGTGACTATGCCAAATTATGTGATTCCAAAATCTTTGGAAGTGTTTTGGAGGAAGAGTTTGGAAATATAGGTGACAAAAGTCCTAGAATGTTATGATCATGTTGTCAATAATGTCTTCTGGGAAGATATTGGAATTTAGTTTACTTGTCAGAGTTTAGAAGACCAGAATGCTTAGAAAAATGATGAAAAAAAGACCAATCTTACGACAACATTTTAGTTTGAAACAAAAACTCCAAAGAAAATTGTACTAGAGGTTATGAATTTACACTGAGATAAAATGTGTCTATATTTTCCCTTGTTGTGAGACTTTGTTTAAGGATATTGACTAATCTAACATACAAAATCTTAGGATAACCAAATATTTAGACATTGGTATGGGTAGTGCTGTATAATTTCAACCAAATCTGGGGGCAACAGTGAAAAGAAAATTTTGATAAAATCTGTATTTTGTTCCAGAAAGGACTAAGTGTAAAGTTACCACCAAAGAATGAATGTCTCCTGAAGATATCTGTGACTTTACAAAGAATTCAAGTATTTTGTCCAGAAAAAACAGAAGAGCTCTAATGAGTACATCTCAAGCATCAGAAAGCTAGCCCCGTGTTGTCTTAAGGGTACAGACCTTTTGTAGAATCCTTGAGATTCCTGCTTGAGAAGGCCTTCCAATGGAATTGATTATCCAAGATTCAATCACTTCTTTCTGTCATCAAAGCAAGCACTCACAGACTGCTGCAGCCATTGGGGATGGGACTGTGTTATTTCTTAATGTAAAAGCACACTTTAGCATCATCCAATTAATATTGGACTTATTGCCAAGTGAAAGACTTACCAAAGCAGGGATATTTCCACTCAGAATTGAAAGAGAAGCCTGTAGGGTCAGGCAAGAAGCCCTTAAGAAGGCTGCATATGAAGCTGTGGGGAATAATCTAAAGGTGAATTGAAGGTACAGAAAGTTACACATGGGCTATGCAACATGCGAAAACAACAAGCAAACAACAGCAAAAACTACAGACCAAGACCAGAGCCAGACCAGGCAAAAGTGAGCGAGTGTGGGGCTGTGACTGGGAAGACCATAGTGATAAGGCTGCTCAAGTTCTTTGAAGGTTAGGGGCCCCGCAGGATGGCTCAGTGGTGTAAAGCGCCTGCTTAGGAAAGCTTGGGCGGCTGCTTGGGTGGCTGCAGGGACCGCAGTTTGATCCAGGTACCACATGCTGCGCCAGCCCTGCCCTCAGGGCAGGCTGAGCTGGCCATAAAAATAAATAAATAAACAAAAGTTCTGAAACAAGAAAAAAAAAAAATATTTGAAGGTTACATTTTATCAGTGTCTGCCTCAGATGCACAGGACTTTGGTTTTTATTTTTTACATAGAGTCATAGATAACAGTTTGACTTCAGTATTAGAATAGACTTGAGCTTTAAACAAATATTGGAACTATAGAGTCATAGGGGAAAAGATTAGTGTATTTTCAGTTTTACATGGATAATTTTATTATTTTAAGTGGAATTATGATACCTCAAACAATTTAGAAGCAGAAAGTGAAAAGCATTAATAAACTAGGATTCAAGATTTACTTTATAGATACTGTAATTAAGGCTTTCTACTACTCACAGACAAGTGTATAGCCAGTGGATTGTGTGGTACAACTCAGAGATAGACTTAAAGATATGCTTCAATGAATTGTGGAAAAGTTGCAAAAGCAATTCAATGAAGCATTGGAGAATTTTAAAGAAAAACATTGATTTCTTGACTGAATGAGGAACACATAATTGTGTCACTGTATTCCATTCATTGGGGGGGGCTCCACAGGAAAGGAGAGGTAGAGTTGCAGGGAGAAAATATGATAATTTAACTGGATATATCTTTTTTCTGCCACAAATACTTGTTAAAGCTTAGAAAAATTAAGTTATATAAACAAACTATATGTTTAATAGAATTTGAATAGAAAAGAAATCTGTACATGGAATGAAGTTCTGAGAAACTCACTTGTAATACATTTCATATTATGACACCAGTGTCAGCATGTTAAAGCCTTTCCTAGTGGAAAAAAAAACAAAAAAAAAAAACTTTTAAGTAAGGCAAATGGATGTTTAAAGCATGGTGCTGGGAAGAAAGGCTTTCCACATGCCAAAGGATGAAATGAGACTTATTATCTCTCATTGCACATAAAAATAAAGTTGAATGGAACAAAAAGTTCAATATTAAAACTTTATTTTAATAAAGTTTTATTATAGACTTTATTTTAAAAAGGCCCAGTTGCATGGAAAATATTACAAAGAATCAACGAATTGGATGCAATCAAATTAGAAAGCGTTTGTGTAGCAGAAGAAATCAACAGAGTGAAGAAACATTCTACAGAATTAAAAAGGAGTAACAATTGCTCCCTGGAGAGAGGGATAGTATCTATGTTATATAAAATAATCAAAGAATAAGATGTCCACTTTAAAGACCCCACTCAAACATGGAAAGGTACTTAGATGGTAGGAACAAATGGCCAATAAGTACATGGAACGTTCCTCAATATCATTTGTCATTTAAAAAATGCAAATGAAACAACACTGATATTACACCTCACACCTAACAGAAGCGTTCCTGTTCCCTAAGCCTCACCACCATTTGTTATTGGCTGATTTCTTCATGAGGACCATTGTTTTTGGTGATTTACTTTTCTTTTTTTCCTACTTGTTGGCTCTTTAATCCTCTAAGAAGTGTCTATTTATTTCAGATGTCCATTCTCAGACTGAGTCTTTAAATTTGAGGACCTAACATCTGAGTGGGAGTGTACACGGGTACAAACCACTACGGAAGCGGTATAGACATTCAATTTCATTTGTCCAAGCTACTGATCTTCTTCATATGTTCTGAGAAGAGTTAAAGCCATCATATCACCGTAATGCATGGTTATCAAAGTATAATTTATACTATAGCTAAATCTTAGAATGAGCCTATTAATAGGTGAATGGATAAAGAAACTATGGTATTTAGATACAATGGAATACTATTTTGCCATCAAGAATGATGAAATTGAGATATTTTTGAGTAAGTGGTTACATCCTGGGAACAAAAGCCTAAGTGAAATAAAATACACACAAGTTTAACTATGTTCATTGTCGTGTGAGAAATCCAAAGTATAAAGAGCAAAATGGAGGTTACATATTAGGAAGCAGGAAGAACGTGTGCAAACAGCAACGGGAACAATAGATGGAGAAGAAAGACAAAGTAGGAGGAAAAAGGTGATCTAAATAAAAAAGAATTTGGAACTCTCATCTCTGAAACAACAAAACAAAAAAGGGGGATATAGGTAAAGGATCAACTTATTGCGAAAAAACATGTTTATATACAAGGTAGGATAGATATGTGGCTACTTTCTCTGTCCATTGAAAAGAAAGGCTTATACTAAAAGTGTTTAGACAAGATATTATCTCTTCATCTTGTCCTCTGAATAACTACTATGAAGACAACAATATGCGATGTATTAATTATTGTAACCATCCTACTAACCTGTTTTAAAAGTTTCATTACTTTTTATCTTTTTTTCTCACTAAAATTAATTTAGAAAATAATGCTACAAAACAAAAAAGAATTGAGGAAAAAATTAAAATAGGGCTTTCTAAAGTAGAGAATAAAAGATAGATAAAAAAGTTATAGTATATTTCTGTGTAAAAATAATTTGTTGAGAAATATTTTATAGATGATTTAAGTACATTGAATGTTTTATTAAAATCTTAAAATTGAAAATAAATTAGTTTTTATATTGCATATTCTTCAAATTATAAAAACTGCTTGCACAGAACTTCTCCACTTAAAATAGTTTAATTACAAGTATTGTTACATTTTGTATAATTCAATATATATTTAGATTTAGCTCTTGGATTTTGTCTTTGGCTTTAAGCATGTGATAAGTGAAACAACCTATGATGAAGTCAACTGCATAGAATTTTGAAAGATTATTTACTTTAGTGTTAGGATAGTCATTGAATCCGATCAATAATAGGCTGTTCAAAAAAGAGAGTTTACACTTTCAATTCCAACATAAACTGTTGTCTAAATTTAAAATTTATTTAGTTGGCTTTACTTACTTTGAACACTGAGTTGGAGCAGGCTATCAAAATAAGCTGAATTTAGAAGGGAAAATATGGTCAAATTATCTTATACGCTTACTTATTTTCCATTTTTATTTTATGCTACCTATTTGTCCTTGATGAGATGCTGCAAGTATTGTGATCATAACAATATCAACATCAAATATAAATGCTTCCATTATCAAGCGTTATGGTCACCGAAATACCTGAACTTGTTCAGAAAATGTTATACAAATTACAAAGTCATTTTTTAAATTGAAATCGTCGGTTTTGAATCACAATAGAGAAAGACTTCCTTCTGGCTTTTGCAGATTTTTTTCCAGTTCTAACTGAATAATTTTGGACTCTCTAAATTCTCTTTCAAATTTAAAATGAATTTCTGAAAATAATTGTGTATCCTTTACTCATTAAATGCTGTCTGTTTTGTATTTAAATTTTCAAGTCTATGAAATTTATTTAGAAAATAAGACTATAAAAGTTTTGTGAAATATGGAAAAACTGGGAATGAAGTAGAAAAAGGGTAGAATCCAGGTGATGAGATAGCAGCAATAAAGATAACAGATTCTGCCACAGTCAAATTTATTTGATACAATAAAACTCATTTTAAATAGTTTAAAAAACCCAGAATCAATAAAGTTAAAGAATGGTAAAGAATGAAGGTGATATGTAAGGTGGAATCTAAATGAAAATAAATACACGCTAATGATATTTGAGGGAAGAATTTTCCAGGTACATGGGACACTGAGTGCAAAGGGGACTAGCAACTGTGGTGTAGCGGATGAACTTGAAGTACACAGGTATGAAAATTCAGACAAGAAGGGACCAACATATTTGCTCTGAAATGAATTTGTGGGACCTACCAAATAGCTCAGCGGGGTAAAGCACCTGCAAGCAGGCTCAAGGGCTGGGGGTATGATTCCCAAGGCCTTCGATGCCAGCCCCACCCCTAGGGCTCACTGAAATGGCAAATGAGACAGGGTTAGTGGCACATGTAGTCTCAGCTCTTGGGAGGCTGTAAATAGGTGAAGTACCAGGAGCCCAATCTAGTAGTGAGACCCCAAACACCCTATAGACCCTTCCCTATAAATAAATAAATAAATAAATAAATAAATAAATAAATAAAAAGCTCATGCTCTTGACTATGTGCTCTTCTAAGCATCTGTAATCAGGATGTCATTGTGCCCTGCTTTACCTGCAAACATATCTCTGGCTACAGCCAGGAAGTTGGCTTCCAATAAGCAGCATATGGAAAAAGCAAGAAAACCTTGAAGAGATAGTTTCCCTACCCTAAACATGAAGAAAGATTTATAAAGGATAATAATATGGAAATATTATAGACTACATAAAACATAAGTTGCTGTGATAATTAAACAAACAAATGAGTATCTCTAAGTAGAATTTCATCTATGGAGATATTTTACAATGACATACAGGGCATCAGTTGGATCCACTGGGCATCATAAGAGTATAAATCTTAAAAATATAAACTGCTACCTTGGAGTATGAATCATTAAAATTTAGATCCCCTTTTCCTAAAGTTTTCTTTTTTAAGTTTCTGTACATTACTCAGTTTCAAGGTTCCAGGGAGATAACTCAGTAGAATAATTGTTTGCCTGGAAAGTGCAAGGTCCTGAGTTTGATCCATGGTACCACCAAGAAAAAAAGAAAAAAAAATTACCCAGTTTCTGGCTCATAATCCCCATGACCATCAAATTCAACAAATTTTCATGTCTACAGCAATGTATTCTATGGGTGATTTATCACACAAGGAATAATTAAATATAAATTGTTCTGAAGGAAAAACAGCATCAGGAGAACATGTCTTTCAAAATATAGCTTAAGGCATGAAAGTGAAATACATGAGAAATATTGAACCTTTCCTTCAAGTTCAAGCTGATAATCCCAACCTAGAACACTTTGGATTTCTAAATCTGTTTAGGGACTAGTATTTTATTAATCCGCTTTCCTTAATATGTTAGGCTACTGTGACGGATAAATTGACATTGCAATGTATATTGTGAGTTTTCAATTACTACAAAATTATCAGTGTATTTTAAAGACCAAAGTGATTTTCTTTTATTGAAAGGAAGAAATTAGAAACAAAGCTGTGAAATGATTTTGTACAGGTCACATCCCAAGTTAATTGGATATTTGGTAATAGAGCCACAACAACTGATCCTTGAAATCCATCACCAGAAGATCATGTTCTCTTTTAGAGTAAAGCAAGTAATTCTTCAAATGCATATGTTACAAGCTCTCTTATTGGTTTTGCCCATGTTTTAATAATCTTTGTTGAGGTGTAATTTACATACAAGTAAATACACCCAGTTTACGTGTGAGGTCCAATACATTCCTACAAAGGTTATTGCTACAATTATGGGGTAACTTCACTTTTTTAATGACAAAATTTGTTTATCCATTCAACTATTGAAAAAATTGAAGAAAATGACATTTTTCCTATCTTTATCAGTAACGTTGCAAGCCAGTCTATTGCACTGGAGAGGTCCAATATGGTGGGGCAAGCCAGAAGCGCCAGAGCCCAGCAGCCAGACCCAGACAGTCTAACATTATCAGGGAGGATCCAGAGAGAACCAGCAGCCAGGCCTGGCCGGTCAAGTTCTAGTTCAGTAGAGCTAAGCCCAGTCAACTGAGGTATACTGTGGAGCCCAGATGGGAGGATCATCCTAGCACGGAGTGGCAGGAGAGAACTTGGGTCAACTAGTCTGCCTGAAAGAGTCCAGGTACATAAGGGACGTAGCCAGCCAGAACCCAGGGGAGCTAATTTAAACAAATTCACAATTTATTATCTGCTTTGTGACACAGCTACAATGTTTGTGCCTATGGTGTAAATATGAAACCATTAGTTACAATGCTTTGTCAATTTCTAAACTTCACTAGCTGTTATTAGTATTGCTAATTGTGCTACTATGATATTATATCTGCCTTATCTATATGTACTCCCTTGGGTAATAATATTGAGAGGTGCTTGAGTAATAACCTGACCAAAGCTGTATACCAAAGGACAGAGGACAGTGCCAAATGGAAACCAATACCTCATTTTCAAACAATAGAAAAAGCAAAATATCCAGAAGAGGAATAGCTGGGTTGAATGAGAGTTCTGGACTTGTTTGAAAAGGCTCCACAATGATTTCTTAGTAGTTGTACCAGTCTACATCTCCACCAATAGTGTAGAAAGATACTTTATTCCCCACAGACTCTCCAGCATTTGTTATTAGTTGATTTCTTTATGACAGTTGTTCTTTCTGGAGTGTGATGGTGTCCCAAGTTTGGTTTATTTTATTATTGTTATTTCTTATGTATTTATTGCAGCACCTATAGGGTCTACAAAATCTCATTACACATAACAGACTCTTAGTGATCCTCATGTTTTCAGCCTCTCAAATACTGGAATTAGAGGTACGTGCCACCAGGCACAGTCTCAATCACTGTCTCAATGTGCCCCAGGAGTGGGGCTGGCATGGGCACATGGGGGATTAAAGCCTGGTCCCTGCATTTGACTAAGCAGGTGTTTTAGTCTGCTGAGCTCTCTGGCTGGAAATTCAATGTTATTTTAATTTGAATTTCTCAAATGACCAGTGATGTCGCATTTTTTCATTTATTTATTTGCCTCTTGTATTTCTTCTTCTGAGATGTTTGTATTCATCTCAGATGCCTATTTTTGATTTACATCTTTAAATATTAGAGACCAATTTTTTTAGTTATTTTTATTATTTAGATAAAGTGCTTTGTTTGAGTGATTACTGGTTAAGATTGTTTTTCCTAATTTGTGGGTGGTCTTTTCATTCTGTTTATGATTTCATTTAATGTGTAGAAACTTCTCAATAAGATGAGATTCTAGATGTTGATTCTTTAAAGTATTTCCCATGCAATTGGATTTTTATTAATCAAATTCGGCCTATGCCTATATCTTTAAGATTTTGCAATACATTTTCTTCCAGTAGATCTAATGTTTCTGTACAAATATTTAGCCATTTAATATATGTTAACTTTAGTTTACTGCATTGTGATAGGCCCTGATCTAGTTTTAGATATAATAAAATGGAAACTGAACACAGAGATTCAGCAATAAAGAGGAGGAAAATGATAAAAGATAAATTAAGGAAGGGGAAATTTATGTAAGCACATACAGAGGATAATTGAGATTATTGCATTATTAATTTCCATCAGTTTTTTTGAAAATGGCAGTTAATGTTTAGAATTTTCACTTTGGGGGCCTGGCAGGATGGCTCAGTGGTCTAAAGCGCCTGCTTGGGAAGGCTTGGGCAGCTTCAGGGACCGCGGTTCGATCCCCGGCACCACATGCTGCTCCAGCCCTGCCCTCAGGGTAGGCTGAGCCAGCCATAAAAATAAATAAATAAACAAACAAAGGTTCTGAAACAAGAAAAAAATAAATAAAATAAAAAAAATTATTTAAAAAAAAAAGAATTTTCACTTTGGCTAACTCTATGATGATAGTTGTGGTCTGCGCAACTACATC
Organism: Myocastor coypus; assembly: GCA_004027025.1. NCBI lineage: Eukaryota > Metazoa > Chordata > Mammalia > Rodentia > Myocastoridae > Myocastor > Myocastor coypus. The sequence goes on along the minus strand of PVJA010016215.1, from coordinate 31,850 downwards.
AAGGACAGCAATGTGCAATACCAAAACCACATCTCAATAGATCACACCTTGTTCTTCTAAATGTGAACAACTTCTACAGGTTTATGAAATTTTTACCTTATTTTTATAAAGTCATTTATTTATTTACTTACTTATTTTCTTATTTAGTATAAGGTCCAGTTGCACAGCTTGGACTTGTAGTGATCCTACTGGCTCAGTGCCTCAGGCCCTGGGATTACAGATATGCACAATCTCCCTGGTGTTGGTGGCTGGCACTGCATGTGGTATCAAGGATCAAATCCGGGTCCTTCCTTTTGCCAGGCAATTGCTTAGAGCATCGAGCTATCTTCCCAGCTTCAATTATTATTATGTTCGCTTTAAAAATAATTTTTAAATGTAAAAAAGAAAATAAGGTTTACTGAAGCAAAGTATTAATCTTCAATTATTTGTCCAATCTTACATACCTATATCTGTTAAACTGAGCATATCTGATGATAAAACTATGCAACATAAGAGCCATTGTTAGTTTGTTGTTCTTAATTTGAAAGCCTATGAAGTGTGTTTCGTATGCTGCTCTGTTTCTCTCTTTGTTTTTGTTATTTGTAATTGCTTTTTTTTTTTTTACTTTTCAAAATGAAATAAAATTAAATTTAAAAAATAGAGAAGGCAAAATCTTGAAATACATGTAAAACAAGAATCTCTAACACAGGAGAGGCACCTAAGGAACAGACACTTTACAGAGAAATTCTGATTGCAGAAACACAGCTATTTACTATCAAATTTTCACAAAAAGTATAACAGAAATAAAAATAGCAGTCTCAGAAATGGAAAATGACAAAAAGTTGAAGTCAAATGCAAGCTGAGACTCTGAGCTCAAACAGAACACACCCATGAAGCTGGGTGTGGTGGCTCATGCCGGTAATCCCAGCACTCGGGAGGCTGAGGCAGGAGGATCAGTGTGATTTCAAGACCAGCCTGGGCTACAAATGCGAGCTTACGACCACCCTGACTGCATAGTGAGACCTGGTCTCAGAAAAAAAGAAAAAAGATTTGGGATTGAAGATAAAGTAAATGGTCATGCGATCAAAAAGGAAGCAATTGTAACTTGAATCAGAGCCATTACTTAGAAAGACAGTGGTTCAAATGAGTTACAGAACATAGGCAAAAATAAATAAATAAATAAATAAATAAATAAATAAATAAATAAGAACATAGCTATTGACAACCGAGTTCCTTCATTCACTTGACACTACCTTTAAGATTTAAGGCATCGATTCATCAGATATGATTAAATATTCATGAACGTTACTTTAAATATATAATTCTCCAGTAATAATCTAATACTGTAAAAATCTCTAAATCACTGTTCCTTTTACCCTGTGTAGTTTGAGATGAAAAGATTCCATACTGTACATTCATGGGATATTAAAGATAAACTTGCTTAGTTAACCATTCCATTTATTCTCTGTTAACACGTCAACTTTAGATGTGGAGCAGTGTTAGTCAAGAAATCCTTGAGAGGGTCAATTTCTCATCTACCTTTCATAATTGTCTATGTCTTAAAATTTTTTGAGGCATTGTAGTTGTTAAAATAACTACAGATGAAATTTCCAAATTTGGAATTAGAGAGAATGTCAACCTAGACAAATAATGTCCAGCACTTATGGAAGATATAGATGGATAAAAATGTATTAACTTATTTCTATAATTGGAAGAAGAGTAATATGCAATAGTAACGTAGATCCTTGGGTTGAGCGATGAGAATTCAAAATAAAGCAAATACTCGCAAAGAATTTCTGAAATATTCAATGAATTCCCATGCCACAAAAAAATGAGAATACAGCATGAAAGTAAAAAAAAAAAAAAAAAAAAAAAAAATGGCCCAGAGCTCACATGGAGTGCTTTGTGACTTACCTTATTTTCTCTGTCTTTAAGAAACAGTATGCACCATTTGTGGATTCAAATATACAGTTATTGGTGAAGATAGAATGAGATGTTGAATTAAAAGACAGTTAATTCAGGGCAAGCAAGATGGCTCAGGCATCTGAAGTGTCAGCTTAGTCAAGCTTAGGCAACTACAGGGACCACAGTTCAACCCCCAGCACCACATGCTATGCCAGCCCACCCCCAGGGTAGGCTGAGCCAGCCATTGCATACATACATACATACATACATACATACATACATACATATGTGCATACACATACATACATACGTACATGACAGTTAATGCAGGACATATATAGAATTTGGTGTGTAAATGAACTATAACTCGTGTGCTATAATGAGCTAATAAACCTTACCCTTTTCACTTTTTCTAGTCTTGTTCCTCGTAGCACAAAAACAAAGAAATGGTTGAAACATCTCCAAAATCATCTTGAAAGGCCTTAAAAAATAATAAACAAATAAAAAAAAAAGGTGGGCCAGGAAGAGCTTGCCTGACAAGCTCAAGGTCCTGAGTTCAATCCCCAGTACTGTTAAATAAATAAATAAATAAATAAATAAATAAATAAATAAATACAAATAAATAAGTAAATAAGTAAAAAAAGGAGCAGTCTGCCAGAGACAGGAACTTGGAAGCCTGCATGAGTTTAGTCAACCAAGATCACCAGGAGGCAAGGACAAGCAGCTGCCTGCCCCAGCCACAGAGCAGAAGTCTGTTACCCAGGATGGTGAGCAGATGAGCCTCCCAGTCCTTTGTGGAAAGGTTGCAAGAACATATGTCACACAACGTCAGAAACAAATAGATATGAAAGTCGCGTCAGAGATAAATTCAGAAACAGGAAAAAGCTAACAAAGTCATTGCTATCTTCAGAGGAAAAAGAACATAATCATACAACAAAGACCAAACACTATAGATTTTTTGGGAACTAAAAGTAGTGAAAGCTATTGACAAGAATAATAAAAGGCACCAGTGAAATATAAATTGAAAACCCAAAGAGAACTTTTTTTTTTTATAAAAATGGAAAGGTGGGCCAAATAGCTAAGCAGGCTAAAGCGCCTGCAAGCAGGTGCAGGGGCCCAGGATTCAATCTCTGAGTGTGCCAGGCCCCCGGGTGGCACTACATGGTAACTGAGACTGACTTGCCTGCGCGGCTGTAATCCCAGCTCTTGGGAGGCTATAAACAGGCTGATGGCTATGAGTCGGATCTAGCAGGGAGACCCTGAACACCCTGTGGAACTTTTCCTAAAATACAAAATTAAATAAAGAAATAGTTATTTAATTAAAAAATGGAAGACAGAAGAGGAAGTAGAGAGTGTCAGAAAGCATCAAGGGAACAAATCAGAACTGGTTTGAACTAAACTGTAGAATCTCTGCCTTTTCCAACACTGTGAATCAGAAAATACTGATGTTAATGAGACCAAATATTCTTTATTCTCAAAACCGTATTAGATTAAAAATGTAAAAAGATCCTGAAATGTACACCGGAGATAAAACAATAATAAAACTGGCCACATATCAAGGAATGGGAATTAAAACTTTTATCACTATTTCACCAACCAAAATAAAATAACATTTTTGAACTTTTGAAGAAAAATAGTAGATATAATGGTGTATCCAAATTGCTAATTTATGGGCAGGCAGAATAGAGATCTTTGCAAAAATACCAAGAATAAATCAGTTCTTCCTCCTATAAACCTATTCATAGGAAATCGCTGGTAAATGAAAAAAGAGTATAGCTTAGTAAGAAGTGGAATCCAAACTGTAAATGTTCTTGAGTGAGGAAACAGTGCAGATAATTTGTAAGGTGCTAACAGTTTAGTCTTCCTACTAGGTAAGTAGTCCGGGTTAAAATTGGTGACAAGGATGCCAAGAAAGGTAGCCTTACCTGATAGCAACCAGTTCAACCAATTAAAAGGGCCATGTTAATAAAACTATAAAACCCCAGCAAAATCTGTATTTTTTCTAGATGAAAACTGGAGTGAAGTAAATACAGAAGCTATTTCCAGTGTTACATATGGAGAAGCAATGTTTCAATAATTTGATAAAAAGAAATATTAATAGCTACCAACATACAGACAAAATATTAAATAAATAAAGTAACTAAGATTTTAACCTGAAGAAGTAGGTAACAGTAAACTCAAAAAATGGAGAAAGGAAGTTAATGAAAGCGATGATAAGTAGAAGATGAACAAAGCAGAGTTTGTATTTGCACTACTACCAAAATACCAGGAAAAACATCAATAAATGAGACAGTTTGGACACATACTTTATTCAAGAGAAACAGTGTAAAACAATGAAATGAAGACAGAAATTAATGACAGCGAGAGAAAACAGCAAAGTAATCACTACCTATAACTGCCACTTTTTGGCAAATATAGAGAAATAAATGATGATAAGTGCATTATAATCTATGAAAATTGTGTGGAGGGTATACTGAAAATCACAAGACATATTTAAAGTCTGCACATGATCGAACCAATAGATGCATTTTGAGAGTTAACTTGGAAACCTCGTCAGCACTACAAAGCTGGAACAGGGTCACAGATTAAGTCATTTCTTTCGTTTGTGCTTTCCTTCTCTATCCTCTCTTTTATTTTCCTCTCATTTACTTACTCTTCATTGGCCTTTAACTCCAGTAAAAACTCTAATTGCTATCTTGTCTAAACACTGTTAGTACAAAACTTTCTTCGTATTGAACTAAGAGAAAGTAGTTGTATATCTATCCCGTTTTGTATATACATATACATTTTTTCACTGAAAAATGGTCTTCTATTTATATTCCCTTTTTTGTTTTGTTTTGTCAGAGATGGGTATTCCATTGCTATTCAAATATTGTAGGTGAATTCAGCAAAATGACTCAATATAGTCCAATAGTCCATAATAGTCTTAGTGCTCTTTCCTTTTCATTAAAATTAATAAAGAATAAATAATAAATAAATAAAAATTCTTAAAAAATAAATAAGCAAAATTATCTTTAAAGCCTCTGACTGCTTAATATATAACAAATGTATAATGAGGAAAACTAATGAATTCCATTCCAAACTAAGGAATTCTCTTCCTTCAGTAAGTGTCCTTGCATGTGATTGGTGTATGTTCTGTGTAAAGAATTGAATAGCAGAAATGAATCTAATGCTTTTTATCCACCTAACTCAGCACCCTCTGAAGAATGAGTTGTGACACTCACTGCCAATCACACTTGGTCTGGGCAGATGAAGTGTAGCTACCAACATGAACCAAACAGGACAGGGTTTCAGGGGTGTTGGCTGGATATCAGTGAGAAATTTACATTACTGACTCAAGATAATTATTTCCATATGAGATCCAATTATCTTTCCTATGATACTATTTTCAAAGCCAATTACTCTGATTTTAATATGTCTGAGCAAGGTTATTTTTAGTAAAATCATGAAATTACTATTTCACGTTATGGTCTCTTTTTGATAACCTTTTATATAACAAGCGCTGTTCCTTTTTGATAAGTTGAAATCATGGAATAATACCTTTCTTGTTTTTAACTCAATAGAAAATATATCACTTATATTTCGCAACATGGGAAAATGCATGCCAAATCACAGCAACTTGTTTGTGAGAAATTGGAGAGTGTATACCTACATTCTTTTAACATTTCTCCCCTTACCTTTGGTCATCACATTTGCAGATATGAGTCAGAAGTGTGCAGCATCTTCAACCAAGGAAATTATGGAATTCCTGTGTGTAACTCTATGTGTTTGTGTGTGTGTGTGTGTGTGTCTGTGTGTGTGTGTGTGTGTGTGTTAGAGAGAGAGAGAGAGAGAGAGAGACAGAGACAGAGAGACAGACAGACAGACAGACAGACAGACACAGATAGAGAAAGAAAGAGACAGAGAGAAAGACAGAGAGACAGAGAAAGACACAGAGACAGACAATAAACATTGTCCAAATAACAGGTAAGAAAGTTTGCCTTTAGCTGTCTGAAATTCTATTTTTCTCTCCTCCCATTGTACATGTGTATTTATAGTTTATATTGTTATTTTACTATTTAGCAATAAGGTTGTCAGATATTTTAGTAAATGTTTATTTTCATAAAATAATATTTGATTATATGTTTCTGAATTTTTTTGTTCCTTTATATTTTTCTGTCATGGACTTATTTCTAACTTTAGGCAATATTTTATTTCAGATAGTGTTTGAGTTACCTCTATGTTATTAAGCAAGGTTAATCTGAACATTTCTGAACTTGATGGTGAAAGATTAAAACTCCATCCAATGTTATTGAAGTATGATTTGTGCTCGTAATGGCTGTGTTTGGCATTGACACAAAGATTTATATGCAGCGTGTTTCACTCTAAATCACAAGTAAAATGAAACATCTCCCTTGTGCTTGACTTGTTCTTTCTGACTATCGTAGTGATTGATGCAGATAACCACACAATCAGTAACACCTGAAATAAGTATTGATCTTCCTGATGGCAGAAAGGAATAGATGAGCTACAACGAGTCTTTTGACAGTTTGATTTTTTATTAAAAAAAAAAAAAGCAACTTTGACAGAGTCGAAGGCTTGGATATTTTTCCCTGGATCTAAATATTACAGAAGAACAATTTTCTCTATTTTAAAATATTTTGGCTTTATGGCATACGAGAAAAAATACAACCAAAATTACACAGAAGCTGGAAATATTATTCTAATGAAAGAAATGAAAATCTCTCCAAGAGATTCCAAAGTAGGTACACGAAAATCAAGCACTGTTGTAGAAAATAAATGGCTTTGGAAACATAGGCAGAAGATAGAATTGCTGTCGGTCCATCGGTAGAGTGTGTGGGTGGTTCTAGCATTGATTCTCTGGTTATATTAAAATGATAACACTGGAGAGTAAGAGCTCTAATAAATTCAAGTAGAATTAGTATCAGTGAGAAAAGTTCCCAAGTATTAAAAAGCATCCCTTTATTTACATTAAAATTGGAAAGCATGTGCAAACCATAATCTCGTATGAGGCCATCAGGGGTATTGGGACTTAGTCACAGTGCTCCAAACCCGGGTTGTGACAGTTAATCTCCAATAGGTTGACATCAATTTAAATGAATATTCTAAATAGAAATTTTAAACTTACTACATGATTTGTACATCATGATAATTCATTTAAAACATATTGAATAAGATTATTGGGCCTACTATCCTCTCAGAATTTTTCAATTTTTAGTTCCATCACTGTGTTATATTTTCCTTATTTTCTGAAATTCTTAAATAAGAATTTCTATGCTTGAAAGTGTATATATGTATTTGTTTAAAAATATATCTTTTGGGCCAGGGAGATAGCTCAGTAGAATCATGAGTTCAATCCTCATTTATATATATATATATATATATATATATATATATATATATATATGTATATATACATATATATATACATATATATATGTATATATACATATATATATATATTATTTACTCATTATTTCCTCTACAATGCTCATTAGTAAATAATGAGTAAATTTCATAAGATGTTTAATGAAAGTGTCAATCCAAGTATAAGCCTAGAAAAAAATGCCCACGTTATCACACAGGAACCTGAATTCATTTTCTTTTTTAAATTTTTTTTTTTTATTTTTTACTTTTTTTCTTGTTTCAGAGCCTTTATTTGTTTATTCACTCACTTTTATGGCCGGCTCAGCCTGCCCCGAGGGCAGGGCTGGCGTAGCATGCGGTGCCGGGGATCGAACCGTGGTCCCTGAAGCCACCCAAGCTTTCCCAAGTAGGCGCTTTAGACCACTGAGCCATCCCGCTGGGCCCCCCTGAATTCATCTTCTTATTTTCCTAGGGACACCTGAAACTAATTTGAGGTCTGTTTGTAGCAGCTGTAATTAGACGTAGAACTACTGCAGGTCAACTTCAAATGGTTAAATAGGGGCTGGAGAGATAGCTCTGTGGCACAAGAGCATGCCCGGCAAGTAAAACGTCATGAGTTTGAACCCTGGTCCCAGCAAAACAAATGGACAAACAAAAGCGTAAAATATAAATAGAAATCATAGTTTCTCTTAAAACTAAATATGCTTGACTTGAACATTTCATCATGTATCATTCATCTATTATTGAACTTGTCTGTCTTATTAGCAAATGGACATTTGAAAAATAGAACATTTCTCCTTTGATAATTAATATGATTTTCAGTGTTAAATTTGTAAATTGTGTTAGAGAATAAACCCCTAAAAAGTATGCATAATTTCAGAAATTGCTCTAATTTTTTGGAAAAAATAAGTACAGTATTATCATGCTATTCTTAAATCTTGATATTAAGTCGTTACACTATAGTGATATTCATCCTCCAATTAAATATATTTTATTCATATGTATTGACTCCTATTACATTAAAATTTTGAAATGTCTGAATTAATTATATCATGTACCAGATCAGTTTCATTAGTTATGTTATTAATGATAAAGCTTATAAAAAGTAGATTTTTTTGAGGTGAATACATGTAAGAGGTTATAAAAATCGCTATAAATGTTTACTTTAAAAAGTCAAAGTCTGCCAGGCATGGTGACTCACGCCTGTAATTCCAGCACTCAGGAGGCTGAAGCAGGAGGATTGGTGCGAGTTCGAGACCAGCCTGGGCTACAAAAGTGAGCTCAAGGCCATCTTCACTGCACAGTGAGACCCTGTCTCAAAAAGACAAAAAAAAAAAAAGTGCAAGTCTTATTACACGAAAGATTCATGGTCCCAAGTAAAATAGAATAAATGCATCTATACATCTAAAGTGGAGAAGCTGGCTTTGAGTGGAGATTAATGACAGTCTGTTGGTTACTGTAATATGTTCTTTATGAAAACCTACACTGACTCTTTTGATTACATGGAAATCAAAGTTTATGACAATCTTGTCAAATAAATACCTTACAGCAGGGCCTCATCTCTCCCATCCACAGAATCTAACTCCCAGTGACTTCTGGCTGTTCCCTAAGTCAAATGGCAAAGAAGGTCAAGTGATCTGGACGGGTGAGGCAGCCTCAGGCAGCAAAGTGCATGCAGCTAAAGTTACTCCCACATCGCAGGAACTTCCAACAGCTGCCCCGGAAAGTCACGGAAATGATGGGATACAGGAGCTCAAGCTTGGTGGAGCATTTGGAATGGTGAAGGGCAATCGGTCATGTTCTGCAATACTTTAAGGTGTAAAAATTCACTGTATATCTTGGTCAAACACATAGAAAATCTTCCTTCTTAAAAGTTCACATAGCATCAGAATTTCAGAATACAAAAACAAGATAACTACAAACATGTTTATTTTTTAAAAAAATCATGTGATTTAAATGTATTTATTTAAATACTATGGTCACTTTCTAAACTGTTTAAGGAAATATTTAAAATCAACTTAAAATTTCACACAAGATCATAAATTATTATGAAGAAATTGGATGAGGCTATAGGGATAAAATAAGAAAATTATAAATTTTACATGGGAATATGAATCAATTAAAACTAATTAAAATGAATATGGCTATAACTTCTACAGAGTTATACATAGGGACTCTAATGTTAATTACTGTTTATCTATCTGTCTGCCTCTTTCTCTATCTTTCTGTGTGCCTCCCCCGACCCCTCCCTTTGTTACTCCCCATTGCCTGCCCTTTCTCCCTCTCCCTCTCCCTCTTGCTCTCCCTTTCTGTATTCCTTGTCCTTGTCCCCACAAACCATTTGGAGAACTCTAAATTCTTGCTAAGAGCACAAAAGAGTTGTGACAGAAGAATTGGAGTTGAGGACTTTTCAACAGTATAAATAGTCTTTTCTCAATAAATTGTCAAAAAGTGCTTCATTACTCTGAAAATACAGTTGAATAAGCTAGTCAAGATAAATTGGTTTTCCATAAATGGAGCCATTTTATTCGAGAACTCCAACTCTCTCAGTGTTAATGTTTTGAGACAATAACTCTGAAAAGCACTAAAACTTCTGGCCTTTCTTCAGAAGAGATCAATTTATACTTAGTAACTTATTTAAAATTCTGCCATTGTTCTATCAGTGTTATGAGTATTAAAATGAATATATTTAAAAATATTTTATTTTTTGTTGTAATAATACCCTCTGATAAAACTAGTACAAACAAATTGTAAGCAAACATTTTAAGTTGACTGAAAGCACAGATATGCAAAGCAATGTAATACTGCTTTTATTTATATTTATTTATTTACTTGTTTAATTATTTTTGTGGCACTGGGGATTGAACTCCAGACCCTACACTTGCCAGGCAAGCACTTATTCCACTGAGCTATCTCTCCAGTCTCCCGTGTTATGTTTAAGATGTACAATATTCAGACAGATGGTGATGTTAAGCTCAACAGTCTATGTTGTAGGGTGGCAATATCATTAAGCTTTCCTCTATATGGTTAACAACTTAAGTTTGTAGACCAAAATATTAGAAGAAAAAATAGGTTACAGGGACAGCCAATATTTCGGCCTTAGCCGCTGAAGGTCAGTGAGGACTCCATACATAAAAGAACCTGTGCTGTAACATCCTGTAATTCAGTTGTGTCTCAAATTTTGTGTTCAGGGAGATTATGGGACCACCAAGGAAAGTGGTTAACGATGTATAATGTACCTAAGGACAGTCGCCTAGAGTGAAAACATTGCCTCAGGTTTTCACAGAGAGCAAACTGGTCGAGCAATGGTCTTGACTCATTCAGATGGATGACACTGACAAAAGATCTACAAATTGCTGTACATGGTTTCAGGATAAATCCTGAGAGGATTTGCTTGACCTTGTCAGATACAAAAGTTCCATTTTTTTGTTATATAGGTCTCACTTTATCTTGGTTTTAACCATCAGCATAAAAGCTTAGCCACAGGTATAAAAAGTAAAGCAATAATAATATACTATGCTGCAAAAGGCTCAACAACTTCTGACATTATGAGTTCCACTGATAACCCAATATTATTATGGACTATGGGACTATATTGGAACATTTTGATGAATTCATGCACCTACAATATTTGATTAGCAACAGAACCACCATCTCTGACAAAACAAAACATAGGGATATAAATGAAGGCCCATAAATGTACTGATATATATATATATATATATATGTATATATATATATATATATATGCTGAGCAGTTAGGAATAGATATACAGATATACAGCTGCTTTTATCTTAGTTCAATAAGAAGAAAGGTTTGTACTAATAATGTTAAACAAAATATTATGTTTTCACCTTTTACTCTGAACAACTACTGTGAAGACAACAATATCCATTGTATTAATTATCCCAACTGTCCCACTAACATGTTTTTTTTTTTTTTTTTGTCTTTTTGAGACAGGGTCTCGCTATGCAGTTGAGGCTGGCCCTGCGCTCACTTTTGTAGCCCAGGCTGGTCTCGAACTCGCACCAATCCTCCTGCCTCAGCTTCCCAAGTGCTGGGATTACAGGCGTGAGCCACCACGCCCGGCTAACATGTTTTGCAACTGTCTCATTGCTATTTTTTCCTCATCAAAATTAATAAAAATGAAACAGAGACTTAGTTTCATCTTGCTATGTGGTTCTCACATCATAGCGAGTTTTATGTAGCTAGGTATCTGTCTTGGAACCAATCTTTTATTTGCAAAAGTAGAATGATAGCTCATGTTTGAAAAACTATCTACACCATCCAAAAGCTCTACAAGTTACTCTTGTCATTTGTTACTAAAGTGTCAGCACTGATGTAGTTTATCACTTAATCCTCTTTATGTTAAACTAATTTATAACAGCTACTCAGAGTTAGAAATATACAGTACTGCATGACCAGGATTGAAATCAAAGATTTTGTTTATCTTGATTTTCTGAAGTGTCTCTTCAGAATTTAGGAAGTTGTTGTAAGAATTTAATAGGTTTAGACACAATCTCATCTAAATATGCTTTTGTTTCTTTTGTCAATATGGACCAATCTATTTTCTATCTTACAGGACTTTTTTTAAAAAATATTTGGTCTCCTAATGACTTTACATATACTAAATTTTTATTTTTTTATTAAAAAAAAACTTTTAAATATTGTTTATATTGTGGCCAGCTCAGCCTGCCCTGGGAGTGGGGCTGGCACAGCATGTGGTGTGTGTGATCAAACTGTGGTCCCTACGGTTGCCTTAGCTTGCCTAATCAGGCACATTAGACCACTAAGCTATCTTGCTGGCCCTGAAATTGTTAGACTAGAAGAAAATGAAATTGACTCCAGCTAAAAATTTATGTAGAGAAGGATGATGAACCTTCACAGAGTAGGCCCAGGGCTGGGACAAAACCTATGTATAAGGGTGAAGTGCAAAGTCATGACGCAAACAATGCTACTGTGTCCTTAGAAAGAGCGGACCTGAAGCAAGGAGGCAGAGAGAGAGCAAGAGAGAGAGAGAGAGAGAGAGAGAGAGAGAGAGAGAGAGAGAAAATTATTCCAGATTGTTTTGATTCTAATTATTGTATAAATATCTTGGATTCCATATTTAAACCCATTGCCCAATTATTTTAACAGTTTTAATTTTATGAGAATCAAGGTATGGAAAAATTTCAATTCACTCTTGCTAAATAAAGCTAAAATGAGGAGACAAACTAATTTTTCAAAATGTTTCCTAAGTTTTGGCAAAACAGGGCTGGTCTTTGCTTATGTTTTGATTTACTAGTGTACCACTTTAGTTTATCGCTGTGTGTTTTTCTTATAGATTTCTAGTTTCATACTGAGGTGAAATTTCATTTTCAAAGGATTGATAGGATTCTACTACATTATAGTTACCTGAAATAATTTTAAAGTAACAATTCAGTATCACTTCTTAGTGGGCAGTCACAAAATTTCGCATTATGTTTTTTCAAAACACAAAATGTTTTAACTGAATCAGAAAACATAATTTAAATACTCACAGTATATTTTCCCCATACATTATTGCTTGTAAAACTACAGAAAATTATAGGTATTTATCTTTATCTTCTTTAAGTAAATATGTATTCTACATTCAGAATTCAGTATTCAGATATTATGCATTCAATTTTCTATAAGAAGTACTAGTAAATTAGCATTTCAATGTTTTCTTTTTCTTCAGTTATCTAAAATGACAATTTTTTTTTTTCAGATCTGGAGATTGAACTCAGGCCCTTGCACTTGCCAGGCAAGTGCTTACACTACTGAGCTATTTCCCCAGTCCCCAGACAATGTTTTATTTTATTGATTTCATTATTATGTCTTCCAGAGACTGAAAAATGTATGAATACCTGGACAAATCTCAACCTATATATCTCTGTCTTTCTCTAAGCTATGTCTACATCGGTATTTATGTCTATGTCTATATCATGTGTGTTTATGCCATATCTTGCACAATCTCCTGCTTTGAGAAAAAAAGAATTTTAATTTCATAAGTGTTTCACTAAGACAAATCATTTAAATTATTATTATATTGGGGCTAGGGATATAGCTCAGTAGAATAAGTACTTCCCTAGCCAGCACAAGGGTCTGAGTTCAATCCTCAGTACTGAAAATAAATATTTTATCATTCAACTATGAGAAATAGATTATGTTGTCTGATAAAACAGGGACAGTTATTTATTAAACTCAGTAAATAATAATGCAAAATGCTTTGGGGGATAATTCATTAACCTAGGATTTTAAAATTAGTAGAATTTCAAACCAACAATTTTGACCTTGGCATTGTTTGTATGATGAATGTTATAGATGCATGTTGGAAAGAAGAATGCATCCCATCCAAATGTTACGTGGTGTCTTCATGATTATATCCAGCAGTGTAAGTTAAAACAAGTAATGTATTCCACAGATAATCATGTTTGCCAAGTCCATTGAATTGAGAGCTGCTTAAGGCACACCCAATTTCAAGGGCTTCTGGTTGCATTATGGGCCATGGAAGGTTAAAGCTGGACCCTTTCTTCTTCCTCTGCATCACTCTTTCTTTTTTTAATCTTTTACTTATTTATTTGACACAGGGTCTCGCTACACAGCTCAGACGCCTAGTGCCCTCCTGTCTCAGCCTCTCTGGTGTTGGGATTACACGTGTGCACCACTATGGCTGGTTTCAGTGGCAAGCACAGCATGCCATGGGTTCTGGGGCCACCTTGGCATATAATACATGTGATCGAATTCCAATCTTTGTGCTTGCCAGGCAGGCACTTAGAGCACCAAGCTGTCTCACCAGCTCTCCTTGGCAGTCTTTCCTTGTGTTCTGCTTTCCAGTCCCCATAGCATGGAGACTTTGCTCCCCAGGTCCTTCTCCCCTCAGAGCCAGCTGCTAAGTATGGGCCAAATTAAACCTCTTCTTCATTCAATATAGTTTGCCAGTGATTATTTTTCTAGCAATGAGAAAGCTGAAGAATATACCTAGAAATTAAAGTGATGCTGTTTTTATCTTCAGTCTTGTTTTGAGATTATGAAAATAATTGTGGCCAATAAACTTGTGTCTTAGACAGTACTTTACAACATTTCTGATAATGTTCTTAAGATATCCTGAAGATCACACATTCCCTTTCCCCATACACAATTGCACTGACTATGATACAATATTTTGTATAATCTTAAATGGCATTTCTATTTATTAACTTTGGACCAACAGGCCTATACAGTAATATCTATAAGCTTGTCAAAACTGACCTAAATCTATATTGCCTGTTTATAGTAAATACTATTGAAGCATAAATGGGTTTCAAAACACAGTAGATAGGGGCTGGGGAGATAGCTCCGAGGCGCAAGTGCCTGCTGGGCAAGTGCAAGGTCGTGAGTTCGAATCCTGGTCCCACAAAAAAAAAAAAAAAAGGAAAAAAAAAAAACACAGTAGATAGCACAATTTATTATGTTAATAGGTTCATACATTCAGAAACTCTAAATCATAGGTCAAAATACTGAGTGCTCAGAGATATGAAAGAGGTTAAAGGTAATTTTATTGTAATTACTTTGAATTTTGATTATGTAATTCATTTATGTATGTTTTTAATATAGTGCTCTTTGCATATATTATAGAGTTGGTAAAACTTGCTTTATGTATTTGGTACAAGGTCTCACTGTGCAGCTCAAACTTGTAGTGAGCCTCCAGGTTTAAGCCTTCTCATTTCTGGGATTATAATTATGCACCACCATGCTCGGATTCTGTGGATGAGTCTGTGTGCCTGAGGATGGGGCTGGTGAAGCATGTGGTGCCGAGGATTGCGCCCCAGTCTGTGCTGGCCTAAGCAGGCGCTTAATCTCCTGAGTGCTCTGGCTGGTCCTGTTAAAAGTTTTTTCAAGTAATTAACAACAACAACAACAAAAAAGAAAATCTTTACTATTGGTGTTGCTATCTATTCCCACAAATTTTATTCTTCCATTATTGATAGATTTATATATTAACATTTTATACGTAAAATATCAGAGTAGATTAACATTGCTTTAAACATTTTTACTTTACAATCTCCAATAGAAAGCATGTCTGCAACTTGAAAATATTCTAATATTAAGCATTACTATTTATTTTATTCTCATATAGCACTAGTTATCATACTCTGTCTATGGTTGAATTTTTGTACTAAGGGTTTAGAAACCAGAAAATACGTGCTATAATTCCAACTGGAGACAAACATGTTCATAACTTTTGTAATTCTACAAGCAACACTCACAGACTTAAAAAATATTTTATTAGAATAAAATGCATCTTTACAAATATGACACTATTTGTCTTGTCTTATAAAATAAAATCAAGAACAATTATCATACAGTGTAAATAGGTAAACATATCTATTATTTTCTGAGGTAGTCTAAATTATGTTTAAATTTCCTAGTGCACATCTGAATTTGTGCAGATGTGTGTATACTAGACAAGGGAGAAAACCACTTCCTCTGGGGCAATTACAGTGTGGTAGGGTGGGATGTTCATTTGTATGCCTTTGGGATCTGTCCTGAGAACTGGTAGACCACACTTCTGCACTGGTCAGGGTGGCCATGACTTCTGCCTTCTTCACCTGCCCTCTCTGGCTCTGCTCCCCTACTCTACGTCCCAGCCAACGTGAAATAATCAGCTTAGTCCAACTATGACTTCTTCCCATGATGCTTCTGAGAGGCAAGCTTTGAAAGATTTTGCTTTGAGGGGCTGGGGAGATAGCTTCGAGGCACAAGTGCCTGCTGGGCAAGTGCAAGGTCATGAGTTCGAACCCTGGTCCCACAAAAA
>PVJA010016215.1:0-15701 GCA_004027025.1 Myocastor coypus | reverse complement strand
TCGGTGTGAGTTCGAGACCAGCCTGGGCTACAAAAGTGAGCTCAAGGCCAGCCTGAAATGCATCCTGAGACCCTGTCTCAAAAAGACAAAAAAAAAAAAGAAAGATTTTTCTTTGAGAAGAGATGTCGGATATCTCCTACTCACTCATGTGTGCCGAGGATGTTTCTCTGAGTTTAGTCACTGAACCCAGGTCTTTGGAAATGGCTGCAGTCATTGGGGGAAAAAAAAAAAAAAAAGTGGCTGCTGCTCAAACCAGCAGCAGACCTTGGCATTATCCACGTGATTTTAATCTGTTAGGCATGCCAAATATAAGAGTTGTGGTATCATGGATGCTTTCATTTGGATGTCAAAGGTGGGTTTGTAGGCCAAGCAAAAAGTGTGTGATGGAGTCACATTCCTTGCCAGGGGCTTTGCAGAGGGAAATTGATGAAACTCTGGGAATAAAGTCTAAGCTACAAGGAAAAGGAGAGGAAATGGAAGATTCCAGAATCTGTGGAATACCAGACAAGAAA
Organism: Myocastor coypus; assembly: GCA_004027025.1. Classification (NCBI taxonomy): domain Eukaryota; kingdom Metazoa; phylum Chordata; class Mammalia; order Rodentia; family Myocastoridae; genus Myocastor; species Myocastor coypus. Next base: position 15,189 of record PVJA010016215.1, on the reverse strand, counting down.
AACTGGAAGCAGTGAATGGGGTCAGTGAAAGAGAGAGGTTATGTGCAGTGCACTAAGATAAGGCCTGGGATTCCCAAGTCATTGGGAACTCATGTAGTTCTACACATGGTGCTGTAAGAGTTAAAGTTTGCCTTGATAATTTTGGTCTTACTTGTTTCCTATATAGTTCTTGCTCCTTTCTCCCCTCTGCTTCGAAAAGCAACTATTTAAAATGTGTCACTGTATGCTGGTTTTGTTTATTTATTTACTTCTACAGTGGCTCACAACAGAGTTTCCCCTCGGCCTCAGATGAGACTTTAGTTATGGGTTTTTCATCAATACAGAAACTGTTAGGAAGTACACACCTTCAGTAAGGGACTAAATACAATTTGCAAAATGAGATGAGTGTGAACCTTTTAGGAGCCAGGGCCAGAACATTATGTTACAGTTCTAAAATATCTCCCAAAAGCTTCATTTATTCAGAAATGGGCTATGAGGAGATGATTGGATCATATGGCAGTGTACTTGTAAGAGAATTCATTAAATGATGAGTTCCTTACCAAGTGTGCTGCTTGAGGCTGGAGAGCCCTTGGTGGCAGGTCACCTGGGTCTTCACCTGGCAAGATATTTCTCTTCCTAGCTCCTCCTTTGTCTTTCTCATTCCTGGCTGCTATCTGGGGAACAGTTGTCCTGCACCAGACCTTATCTTCATGATGTTTCTGCCTTGAATACAACTAACTACTGGCAGAACTAACTCAATGCATCAGCAAAAATAGGCCTCTCCTCTTTAAACTGGGGATGTCAAGTATTTTGTCCCAGCCAACACAGGTGGCAGACTTTCTTCACAGATAGCAGTTGTGTTGCAGCTTGCACAGCCAGTGACACCCAGAAGAGTTGAGGAGAGATTTAGAAATGACTACACACACAGTGAAAAGAAAGCTGGACAGAGAGGACATGGCCCACCTGAGGACAAGGCAGGGACAGTCCAGCAAGGTCTGCATCTTTCTTTATCCATGGTAAAATGAGGAAAGCACGTGACAGGACCAAAACTGAAAAGTCTTAGTGCTTTTCTGAGAATTCTGAAACATTCTCAGGGCTATCTGTGCTGTAGTTAGCAGAGAGAAACACCGAGGCCAGACGCATGCTGATATGCCACTGAGCTAGATGTGGACTTGCTTTTGAGGTCCTTCTCTGGCATTTTGTGTTCTGGGATTGGACTTACTCTAGTCCCTAGAAGTTCACTGACGTCAAGCTTCTCAGTTCTCCACAAGGTGAGTTCTCTTTACACTGGGCTCTGTGCTCTAAATCAACTGTTACTACTAAATAGAATGTATTCTTACCACTTGAGCTAATGCTCAGTTTTAGTTATCTTTGACAGGTATCAGACCCTATATGTCTATTGCTTCATCTACTTAATGTGAAGAATATTGTCCATACATGGCACAGGGAAGACAAAAACATGGAGAAGACAGACTTGTTATTTGTGCAAAAGCAAGTCATTACTGGGTTGTGGTAAGTGAATACTCAGAATGATGATTAAGAGTATTTCACCAGGGCTGGCCAGATAGCTTAGTAGATTAATCACCTGCTTAGGTAGATGCACGGTCCAGGGTTCAATCCCCAGTATGCCATGCCAGTGCCACCCTAGGGTGCACTAAGAGGTCGAGTAATACTCAGAGTGGTAGCACACACCTGTAATCTCAACACTTGGGAGGCTGAAAAAAGGATGATCATTACTAGTCTACATAGTCAGACCCTATAGATCCTATACTAAATACATCACAGAAAAAATATTTCACCATAAACTAATTATTGCTTTGCTCTACATGTAAAATAAATCGAATCAAATAAAGGACTGTATTTCTATACTGTTCTAAACTGTAGTATATAATCATCTTTTTTTCTCTTACTGAAGAAACAGATATAACGTTATTTGAAATTGAAATCAATTATTACTCATCAAACAGTACATCAGTAGTACTCTACTTTTCTATGTTATAGATGAAAGAAACATCTACATGATTCATAAATAAACTCACTTATTACCAGCAGGAATCTCTATTAGCTTTAAGAACTACATTACTAAAATTATAACCTCAATGAGCAGTCAACTAACTTTTAATCTCTGTTTTTATATAGTGGTAAAACTCTACGGCCTGGAAATAACAACGTTATAAAGAACTATTTATAAATTTACACACTGAAGAAAAGTCTTAATATCTTTCTAAAGTAAGATTTCATTTGAGACTAAAGTCGATTGAAATGGCACTTAAATGAACTATAATTTATCCTGCACAGTGTGCTACTGCCTTAGTGAAAAATAATTGAAAACATAGCAACAGTCAAATAATATTATTCACCATATAGATGAATTTAAGTTAACCTAATATGAGACAAAAATAATACATTTTAGCAGGACACATTACACTTCAAAAGTATGCATAGTAAAGGAGCATTGAGGGACCTAATAGTTTACGGATATGTAATGACTACTTACAGGGAAGTTTTTTTTCCATTATCTCCTGAAGATTTTCACACATCAAAGAAACGTACTTAAGTGATATCCATAACAAACAAGAAGAGTGAATTTTCCATATTCTTGGAAATTAGTTACAAATTTAGGAAACTGCTTTAGAACATGCTATAGTAATAAAATAAAAAAAATATATAAACTGATTCTTTTTAATTTGTACTTTCATTTGCACGAATGCCTTTTTTGTGTCAACAAGAAAACTGGCAGTTCAGTTCTGGGAACACTGTTGTTCATATTTTGGAGACCCAGTCTGTTAATTGGCTAATGCTATGTTAAAAAACAAGGAAACCAAAGAACTGATATAAGCTTTGCCTATTCAATTGACCATTCTGAAAGATATATATGTATAGTAAGTTTAAGTAAATACTCATTTATTATTCATATACTCTTCATTTTTTTCATGTGTTTCTTCTCTGGATTAGGTGCCATTTCCAATGGAGCCCTTGTATTTGTAGCTACCTGACAAGACCTAACGTAGCCCTGGGCAGGGCTGCCCTTGTGAATGGTGTGTGGAATACACTTTTGGGGAGGACTTTAGCTTGTCCTAATAGCTGTTGGCAGAAGTCACTGCAACAATAAATTAATGTTCTGCTTCCAGTAGTCTTTTATATAAAAGATTCACAAACCACTTGTGTAACTGTTGACCTGACTTCGATGTTGAACTCAAATTCTGTACTATTTATAAAACATTCTAAAATTCTAGTTTAATTCCCTTTTGAACTGAAACGCCTGCCAGAATCATTACCATTCAATTAAATACCAAGGACAGCGAGGCTAGTGACTTTTAGCACATTCTCCAGTTTGAAGAATATATTTGTAAACTGACCTAAGAACCAGCAACCTGCATGTTTTGAGGATCTGCTTACACTAGTCAGCTTTCATCGCAGAGTGGATCCTCCTCAGGATCTCCCTTCTTTAGCCTCTTAACTGTCATAGTTCTGAGTCCTCAGTCTCTCATACATGAATAATTTTAGGTATTAGTAAAATGCTGAATGTGTATACACGCAGAAACACAAACCATGAATGATCAAAAAATACAATGAATGTTTACATTTATAAAAAAATAATAAAACTTAGGCTGATGAGATAGGTCAGCAGACAAAAGAACCTGCTTAGGCAAGGACGGGGACCATGGTTCAATTCCTATGCAGTTCAGGCTTACCTTCAGCTCACTTTTGTAGCCCAGGCTGGTCTCGAACTCACATTGATCCTCCTGCCTCAGCCTCCCGAGTGCTGGGATTACAGGTTAATGCCACCACGCCCAGTAGTTAGGTGATTTTAGAAGATTAAAAAATTATACTTAAGTTAAAAGGAGATGTTGAGTTCTTTTTATGTCTTAGTCTTTCTTATGTCTGTCTCAATTTCTAGGTATATGAATTACACATATATTAATTGCCCTGACTTTTCATTTATTCTTTTAAGTTTTACATGATTTTCATCCATAATCACATTCCGACATTAAGTTCACCACTGGGACACTAAGGAAGCCCCATTGAAATTCTTAATGAGTAATGAAATTTCAGAGCAATAATGTCAGGATATTTTTTACGGATTATCAAAAATTTAGTAGCATGACAATTAAAGGATGTTAAGCTTAGATCTTTTTTTATTTACTTTTTATTTTTATATTCATTTATATATGTATTGCTATTATTACACATTAACTCTGTGTCTTCGATCATGAATATCTGGCATCCATGAGAATGTCTATTGAATACTTAGCAGCAGATTGCATTTCTTGCAGTGGAGACTGGTGTACGGAGTTTGATTTTTATTTGAGAAAGAATATCTGCTTCCTTTTTTAATTGAAGGTCTCGAATAACAATGTGTACTCATTTTTGCAATTGCTGTTGGTCCAGAATGTGGAATGCCTGAGAGGCGATAATGAGGCGTCCTTCCCAAGCCACACTTTCTTGCCCTTGGCTTTGCCCCTGGCACGCTTGTCCCGCTGAGTTGCTGGCCCACTTTACTGTTCTGCCCTGAAACTGTATTTGCTGCATGTTAAAATCTTTTTCCCTTTTTACTATTGAGTAAATATTTATTTCTCCCATGAATTTTTCCTGAAACAGCTGCTTACTTCATGTTTATTTCTACAAGACTTTTGCAAATGTTTTGACATTCTGTGGGAACATCATCTCTTTCGTTTTACCAAAATATGCTCCCCTCTGTCAATACCTTGACGCGGGACCATTGTTCTTTTCTGTGATAATTAATTCTGGAACAGAAGAAGCACTACATATGATTATGTTGAATGAATAAATAAGTGAATATTTGTGCATATAATTGAAAACTATTTCATATTTAACCAAAATTGTCAACCTGCCAAACTTTGAAAAAGTATACAAAGTTAACTTTTGCCTAATCTGCAAGCATTTTTGTTTACACTCTAATTTTGACTATTGTCTCAGTGCCCAATCTATAAACAATATAGCTTCCTTCATTAAAAGTCAACTTTGGAAAAACATATTTGACCAATAGGACACTGAAATTGTGAATAGGAAAAAAGAACAAAAGGACACAGTCTTCTTGGAATGCTATTAATTTTTAATCAAATACAGGTATCCTATGTTAGACGTTGTTGCCATTTTCTTTTCTTTTGTTCCTATTTTCTCTCTCTCTCTCTCTCTCTCTCTCTCTCTGTGTGTGTGTGTGTGTGTGTGTGTGTGTGTGTCTGTCTGTCTGTCTGTCTGTCTGTCTCTCTCTCTTTCGCAGTAGAAATAACAACTGATAGATTTTTTTCTGAAAATAATGTCTGAGCATTGTTGTCCGGGCTGCTTCCTCTTATGCCCCTGAAAAGCCTGGGATTTGTGAGCGCTGGACTCCATTGAAACTCTGTCTGAGCAGCAGGGACAGGGGCTCCGCCACTTGCCACGTGCTCTGCTGTGTTAAGGCAATGAGGTCGCTGCATAGGAAGGTACATGGGACCGTGAACAACAAGACGGAATGGCAAGAATAACACAGAGAAAACTGAGGAATGACTACTTAGAGCTTGAAGATAACGTTCTCAAGCTTAGATGAGAGAAACAATACCTGGAAGGATATCTAGGAGATTTTCTAGATATTTTCAAATCTCTGCAGAATTCTTAAAGTTTCCTGTCCTTCTTTATCAAATATACACATATTTCTTCTACTTCATTCTCAAGGAAGTAATTTATGTGCGGGTTCCATTACACGAAGCACATCAGTCCTATCTATCAGAAAATTCTGACTATTCTTTTATTAGCTTATTTGAGGAACATTTTGGACTGTATTTCACACACTCTTGTATGCCTGACCATTAAGTTTCAAATGTATAAAGTTTAACTGTAATAATTCCTTAATATCAAAATAACCAAGTAAACAACTCAAATGTGTATATATACATTTATGTGCAATATATATATATATATATATATATATATATATATATATAATGTTACTAAATACCAGTATTACTGTATGTAAATATTACTAAAAGGTAATATATATATATATATATATATATATATATATATATATATATCTCACCTAAATTGAAAATGGCCTCAGTAATAATGATTTCTAGTTGAGAAAATTAAGTGCTCTGATGACATTCAGGAAGTATGATTTTATAGCTTTGGGCCCTCTGTGTCCCTTAAAAATAAGGAACCAAAGTAGGGGTGGGAGGTGGCGAATGAATTATTAGTGAAGAAATGAAGATAGGTTTAATAAAGATGTCAGGACAAATTATAATTTGTACTCTTAAGAAGACAAGAACTTCAGCATAAGTTCAGTGGTACCCAGGGCTATCTATATCTGTGCTCCCTGAACATGTTTAGGTCTGTTTTCTTCTAGATTAAACAAATGCCAAATACTTTTGTTATAACTTAAGGCTATACATTAGCTTCATGATAAGATAAATGGCAGAAAGTGAACAGTAAGCAATACAATAGACTTCTTTCATTACTTTCTCCTGTAATATGGGCTACACTTTCTTCTGTAAAGTGAGTCATTATCTTTATTCTTTTGGGAGGGCTATCACTTTTATCCTCTAAAGCAAGTCTTTCCTTTCCTTTCCTTTCCTTTCCTTTCCTTTGCTTTTTCTTCTTTAATACTAGAAATTGAACTCAGGACCTCACACTTGTCAAATAGGTACTGAGCCACTGAGCCATATCCCTGGTCAAAGCTCAACTTTTCTATAGATTAACAAATTCTATAGATTTTCTCCCAATGCAGTATTGCAGAGCTGGACGAATAGCTCAGCACATTAAAGCCCCTGGGAGCAGATGCAGGGGCTGGTGTTCTATCCCTGGGCCTGCTGTGCTGACCCTGCCCCCAGGGCACACGGAGAAAGCAATTCAGACCAGGCATTGTGGTGTTCACCTCTGATCCCAGCTCTTGGATTGGAAGGCTGTAAACAGATGCATCACTAGGAATACGATTTAGTAGTGAGACCCTGAACAACCGGAAGACCCTTCCCTAAAATACAAAATAATAATAATAATAATAATAATAATAATAATAATAATAATAATCCTCAGCTACCAATCGTGGTGTGCTTAGCTTTTTTTTTAATGTGTATACTTTAAAGCCTTTGCCTAATAAAACTCTTTATGATAAAAAAATGCTGAAGATCTGATCTCAATCTCTGGAAACATCACAGCCCATCAAGTGGTTATAGGTCAACTCAAGTTATATATTCGTTAAAATTATGAAATGCAAAAGAAGGCACTTTCCAAATTATTTAATATTATGAGAGTGTTCCCAGGTTGACAAAGAATTAAGCTGATGTGGCTAAAGCTTAAAATTAACTAAACCAAGGGACTGAGGAGATAGCTCAGGGACACAAGTGCCTGCCTGGTAAGTGCAATAACCTGAGTTTGATCCCTGGTTCCATAATTAATTAATTAGTTAATTAATGAATGAAATTAAATAAACCATAAGGTTTTGAGGTCCAGCAAGCCACATTGCAACTCACAACTGCCACCCAGCTTGACTAGGGTGTCTTATATTACAAAAAGAAATGGTGGGGATTTCTCTGTTATGCAACTTATTGAGTTATTCAAAAAGCTAGCTGAAAAGTAATTTTTTATTCTTTTTAAAATGTATTTGATGTAGAATCTTAGTATGCAGCTCAGACGCATAGTGAACCTCCTATTTTCAGACTCCCCAGTGGTGGGATTACAGGTGCCACGATACCTGGACTCAGTGGCCAGCTCAGCATGTTCAGTGGGACCAGTGTCACCTGTAGTTCTGGGGGTTGAAACTAGTCCCTGTGCTTGCCTAAAGAGGTGCTTAGTCCAGGGAGCTAATTCTCAACCCAAATTTTTATTATTTGTTTTCTTTCCTATTTAAATCCTAAGCCTAAACTGTTCAGACTCTTGCTAATGAAAAAAGTAAATCAAAATTTTTAATGAAGATTACTGCTACAATTTAAATACACATATTGATCGATATGGATATTGTAACTGTACATGATGTATCATGGTATCTCTTTTATTTCACATTCCCCCCAGTTTCCTCAGACACCCTTCCCGACTTGATTTACAAAGCTTGGTTTTCATTTAAGCTTCTTTCATCTTTTATTTTCTCTTTCTTTCCTTCTTTCTACCTCCCTTCTCCCCAGTTCCCTTGTACTTTTTAAAATATTTTTCTATCTCACCATTTCTACTATAAATTTGATTCTTTTCAAAATTTTATTTATTTTAATGAGAAAGAAATAGCAATGAGACAGTTTCAAAGCAGGTTAGTAGGACAGTTACAATAATGAATACATCGCATACTGTTGTTTTCACAGTAGTTGTTCACATTGCAAGATGTAGACATGATATCTTTTCTAAACACTGTTGGTACCTATATTTATTGTCACTGAACTAAGAGAAAGTACCAGTAGTGTGCCTAAGGATAGTCACCTAGTGAGAAAATATTCTCTCAGGCCTTCACAGAGAGCAAACTAGTCAAGCAATGGCCATGACTCATCCAGATGGCTGACACTGGCAACAGTTCTACAAAATATGGTACATGGTTCCAGGGTAAATCCTGAGGGGATTTGACTGACCTTAGGAGATTCAAAAGTTACATGTTTTTTATACAGGTCTTGCTTTAACAAGGACTTAACTATCCAACAGAAAAGTCTAACCATGAGGTATAAAGCATAAGGCCAGATTAATATACTAAGTTTTGAAATGCTCAAGTAAACAGTTTCTGACATGGCTGGTTCTGCTGATAACCCACTATTATTGCGAACTATTGGACTATATAAATTTGGTTCTTTATTTGCACTTTCAGTTTCTCACATCAGAAGCATAATATGGTATTGACAAGGGTGTGCTTGATTTACTTCACTGAAAAGTATGGTCACAAGTCCACCTTTTTAACTGGAGGTGTCTAATGTTTATTCTTTTTTATGGCTGAGTAGCATTCTGTTGTATAAAAAAGAACACATTTAAAAACATCGATTCATCAATTGAGGGACACTTGGATTGTCTCCAAGATATAACTATTACAGACTCAGCTGCTGTAAATATGGGTATGTAGATATCATTATTGCATTGTGAAGTTTTTAATGTTTTTGAGAAGATATCAAGAAGGGAAATAAGTATGGGCATCGTGGCAACATTTCAGAGGCTGAAAGAAAGGGGATCACTATGATTCTGACCTGTATACTGAGACCTTGCACTAAATTCATAGAAGAGGAAGAAGAAGAAGAAGAGGAGGAGGAGGAGGAGGACGAGGAGGAGGACGAGGAGGAGGACGAGGAGGAAGAGGAGGAGGCTTCCCTGGAAGTTGCACACTCTCACAAAGAACAGAGAAGGATTCTTTTTGCACTACAGCTCTGCAAGTTTGTTATTCATTTCTTCTGTAATAGCCATTCTTTCTGAAGTGAAATAGAATTGTATTGTTTTAGTCAGTATTATTTTAATTTGTATACTTTGAATCACCACATATAAGCTTATCTTTTCTACCTTTTCATCAGAGAAGCATGTTTTCAACTCAGATGTTAAGCTTTGGAGTGAGTCTTTAAATCTGGGGAATCTTATTCTTTTCAATTTTTATATATCCGAAGTAGCCATCCTTTGACTAAGAAACAGCTCTCAAAATTATTCCCACATGGTGGGTGTTCTTAAAACTCTATTGGTGATTTTTTATGCTATGTAAAAGGTTTGTAATAAGATAAAACCTCAATTCTTAACTTTTTTGTGTGATATTTCCTATGTGATTTGGGGCTTTTCAGGAAATATTTATATACAACTCCACAATTTTAACCATCATCTCCATTTTTATTTTATATGAGGTTTTTGCCATAGTAGGAATTGAACTGAAAGCCTCTTGCATATTAAGCAAGCAGTATACCACTAAGCTACAACTCAGACCCTTTAAAAAGACTTTCACATAGTTTTTAGGATATCAGTACTGTAAATGAGAACTAATATCAAAGTATGAAATATCTAACAAAATTATTTTCCCTGATTCGGAAGCAATAGTAGCAAAAGTGTTTTGTTGTTGTTGTTGCTTTGTTTTATTTTTTGTTTGTTTGGGTTTTTTGTTTGTTTGTTTTTGTATTTTAGGGAAGGTTCTACAGGGTGTTGAGGGTCTAGCTACTAGATTGGACTCATGGTGATCCACCTGTTTGCAGCTTCACAAGGGCTGGGATTACAGGTGCGTGCCACCACACCCTGTGTCCGTGCCGCAGGGGTGAAAGGCTCCATTTTAAAACACATCAGAAAATTATTTTCTAGTCTCAGTGTCTCTGTTTCTGAAAAGAAGACTGGATTTGCCTTCTCAAAGTGTTTAAGAACTAGTTTATGCTTAAAAAGCACATTCTATGCGAAAGGTCTCATTTAAATGCAAAGGCTGTTAATCAGTGAAGGCCAGATTCAGCAATTTTGGCTTACTTTATAAACTCCTAGAAACGCATTAGGCAAAATACTAAATTACATGTTCTTTTAGCTTTTCTAAACACCCATCCTGTTTTTAAGATGTCTGCAACAAACTACACATTTTAATGTTTTAATAAAGAATATAGACTATAAAATTCTGAAAATATCTTTTAAAGTGTGCTACCATCTTTCTTTTACTTTCCAAAATCTTTGCTCAGTGCAGCATTGTCATATAACTGATTGCCCTAATAAAACAGCCAAATAGTGAATCCAATTGCCTCAAAATGTCACCCTATTCGTGATAGACTTTCAGGGGAAATGCATTATTTGTAAACTTGTTTTATGAAATATTAACTGCTATAATTTAGCATCATTTCACAAAATTTATATAGATGCTGTTTTCATATCAAGAGAAAAATGTGAAGATCATGCTAATGGCTCCACCATGGAGCTGAAAGAAGTAACTGCAGCCCTTGGAGCTGGAGTCTTTCGGAGCTGGTGTGTTTTGGAAAATGAAGCCAGTGAGAAAGGACTTCGTGATTTACAAGTTTTCTCCTCTCTAGATTAATGAAGTCTGCTCTATTATACAATAGGTAAAATTAAGCACGCGTCTTATCAAAAGCATCCCATTTGAATGTCAATCTTTCTTAAGATAATTTGAGAAAAAAATAAAATAAACACACAGCACTGCATAAGCTTACTTTTCTGTTACAGATTTGGTAAAAAGCCTTTACAAAAAAGGGCTTCCTCTAATGCCTAGCCTTTTTCTTATTTGCTTAACTTTTAAAGGATTGTTCTACAGTTAGGCAGTTCTTTCTCTATCAAAACTTATTTCTTACACATGCTTTCTAAAAGACATTGAATTTTAAAACCACCATTGAATCTAAATGTTATTCAGTCAAAAAGTACACAGTTCACTGTTATAGTTAAATGAAACTTATACAGAAACAAATAACTTTATAACATAAAAAAATGAAAGAACTTTCTGCATCTGTAAAAGAAAAAATTATTATTGAAATAAAAGTTTACTTTTAGCTTCTTAAAGTATTCTTACATTTACTTATCAGTTATTCTTTTTGCATCTTTTTAATCATTTTAATGAGAAAAAAGATAAAGTAGATATGAAACATTTTCAAAAAGACTAGTAGGACAGTTACAATAATTGCTTTTTTATTTGGTCTTTTTGAGACAGGGTCTCATTATGCAGTTCAGGCTGACCTTGAGCTCACTTTTGTAGCCCAGGTTGGTCTCGAACTTGCACCAATCCACCTGCCTCAGCTTCCCGAGTGCTGGGATTAAAGGCATGCGCCACCGCGCCCAGTTCAGTTACAATAATTAATCCATTACATATTTTTGTCTTCATAGTACTTATTCAGAGGAAAAAGAGGTGGACATGATATCATGCCTAAACAATATTAGTACAAACCTTTTACTCACTAAACTAAGAGAAAGTAACTGTATCTCTCTCCTAACTACCTTGTAATGACTCACCCAGATGGCTGACATTCACAAAAGTTCTACAAGGTGCAGTACATGGTTCCAGAGTAAATCCTGAGGGAATTTGACTGGTCTTGTCAATATAAAATCTACATTTTCAATTATGTAGGTCATGCTTTAACTTGGTCTTAACCATCCAACAGACAAATATAACCATGTAGTATAAAAAGTAACGCCATATTAATATCCTGAGCAATAAAAGGCTTAAGTCAACAACATCTGACAATTTCCAGTTCTGTTGATAACACACTAGTATTATGCAGTTCTGGACTATATTGGGTTATTTTGCTCGATTCAGTTAGCTACAATCTTTAGACTGGTTTCATAGTGAGAAAAGAACCCTTAATGTCTTCTCCAAACACAGCTTCTCTAACTGCAGTGGAACACACATCTCTGACAAAACAAAACACAAAAGGGGGATATTAATAAAAAGACCATTTTGTAGTGAAAAAATTATGAAATGTTCTTATAAACAGTTAAAAGTTTAGATTTAGTTGGAACTGAAAAGACATGAGTTTCTAGTTCTATGAGTTTACCCTTGTCATGGTTTGTGTCTAGGTGTACCCTCAAAGTCTCATGAAGTCATATGACATTTTCAGACAGGACAAATCTTGAGTGTGTGATTAATGTGTAAGGCAAGGCTGGGATCAAGAGCAGTGAGATTAAGGGTTTGTCATTGCTGGACAAGCCCACTAATTGCACTGACCCTGCCCTAATCTCAGTAGACTGGATGCAAACTGTGAGCTAAATCAACATTTTCTCCTTTAACTTTGGGTGTTGATTATTTTGTCTCAGCAATGAAAAATACAAATGAAGACACTCCTTAACAAATAAAACCTCTTAACTAATCTTATTTCTCAATATTTTGACTGCTTTTACCCATTTTATTAAATACCCTCTATATCTTATACAAAAACAGTTGAATAGTTGCAAAGTGTGTCAAACTACTTGTAGGAATAAGCTAGTGTTCTTAATCTATTTCACTATGTCATAGTCACTCACATATATTGGTTGAAAAACTGGTATTCTCATTAGCATAAAAATACTACTGGTAATTTTCTATGTATTAATGTACAATTAACAATATGAAAATTGGAAAGCTAGGTCATTAGGTTATTTTATATTATTAAAGTACTGGGTTCTAGCATGTTAAAAATTGGTGTTCATTTGATGATTCTAAATGTTGTAAATGGAGACAATATGAGTGCATCAGTGAACTGTATCCAGAAAATTCAAGGAAAGAGTTGTTTACAACCTAGAAATTATAAGAAAGTAAAGTGGAAATTAGAGTAGAGCTGCAGCTTCTAAATTGTTATTTTGAGGTTTTCTTCCTTTCTCATTTTATATTGGTCTACTTTTTGCAGGACAAAATGATTAAATTCCAGTGGGGAGTTGGTTCATGCACAAAGCACATCTCAATTCTTTTTCATCACTTTCTTTTCTCTTTCCCCTTCCTTCAGTCCTTGGTCCCCTACCCATGTTTAATCAAAATATCTAGTTTACAATGAGTTGCACAATTGCCATTACAGTCTGTTTTAGTTGGGAGTTAAAGAACAGCCCCGCTCTATTCTTTTGAATATAAAATATGAGTGTCCTTGGCTCCGAACATTTGCTTCTGCTATTGTTCTTTCCTGAGTACAATTCAAGATGTATTCACCAACAGAACACTGAACCAGGTTTTCATGTGGTTGCTTAATTCCTATCTCGGCAAGCTCCAAGTTCTGATCCTCATGGCCTCTCCTCCTTCATTATCCTAAGTTCAGGTCTTCGCAGCTTCTCTTGTCCACAATCTGTAATTCATTCTCTACTCTTACCCTTGACAGTGCACGTGATTATCCATTGGGTCCCATCTAGAGCATGCATCATATCGATTATCCCTTCAGTAGGCATTGCTCTGTGTCTTCTCTTTCCAACACTTATTTGTCTTTTTAAAATGTTAAGACATGAGCAAGTCCATTTATAATGTCACAACAGCTCCCTCCTGAAAACTGCTTTTCTCATCCCAGGAAAATATAAGCTCTATACTCTGTGCATACTGCTGCTAAGTATTTGCTATGTTATAATTTATGTATGTTTAGCTGGGCGTGGTGGCGCACGCCTGTAATCCCAGCACTCGGGAGGCTGAGGCAGGAGGATCGGTGCGAGTTCGAGACCAGCCTGGGCTACAAAAGTGAGCTCAAGGCCAGTCTGAACTGCATAGTGAGACCCTGTCTCAAAAAGACAAAAAAAAAAAATAATTTATGTATGTTCCACTGAGACTTCCTACAAATGAAAAGGTGATGGTTCATTTAGTGATCCAGCTAGGGAATGAGATGTGGTTCATTTGCTTATGTGGTCCTTGGCTAGTAGCAACTTACAAGGATTGTGACTAAATTCAATGATTGAATACATGTAAGATCTTAGAATGATGTAAAAGATGATGCAAAATCAAAATGAATGAAAATAGATATTGCTTCTATTATTATTTATATCCATCTGTCAGTATGTGGTTCATAAAAATACTCAATAAATACTGCTACATGTAAAAGAGAAAAGCAAGAAGGTTTAATTTTTTCATTAAACCAAGCAATGATTACAAACATTTTAATCATTATCAACTTCAAATATTCAACATGAGGTTAGGCCTGGTGGCACACATCTCTAATGAAAGCACTTGAGAGGCTGAAACAGAAGAGTTTTGGTGAGTTGAAGGCCAGTCTAAGCTGCAAAATGGGTTCAAAGCCACATGGACTGCACAGTGAACCCCCATTCCAAGAAAAAGGGAAAAAATAATTGATATACATAAAAGGCAAAGTGCATTGGTTATATTTGTATTGCTTTTACCCATCAGGAGGCATCAGAGCCAGTGTATATACATATTCTAAAGCACTTATGATTTGAAATAATGATATGCTCCAGTCAGGAACTGGATAGTCAGTAGTAGTCACCATCTCCCCCAGCGTGAGTCACTAGATATATGTGACTTACATTTTTGGTCAGTACAAGGTGCTTAACTAGGCTACTATACTAAAATTGTCCTAAAAATTCAATGTGTAAATCTATGCAAATAATTGATAGAAAGCTTTGACAAATAGTAAGCCCTTTCAAACAATATGCTTCTATTGGCTTGTCATATTGTATCCTTATTTCTTCTAATATGTACCACTTTAAAATAAATTTTTGAAGTTGCATTTTGCATCAATCTTTGCACTACAGTATGTGTTTTCTTCTTCCTCTTCCTCCTCTTCTATCTTCCTCTTCTTCTCTTTTCTTCTTCCTCTTCTTCTTCCTCCTTTATTCCTCTTCTTTTTCCTTCTTCTTCTTCTTCTTCTTCTTCTTCTTCTTCTTCTTCTTCTTCTTCTT
>PVJA010016214.1:0-43988 GCA_004027025.1 Myocastor coypus | reverse complement strand
CTTCTTCTTCTTCTTCTTCTTCTTCTTCTTCTTCTTCTTCTTCTTCTTCTTCTTCTTCTTCTTCTTCTTCTTCTTCTTCTTCTTCTTCTTGTTTTTCAGGGGTCTACATTTACAGACTGTTCAAGGTCTCACTACTAGATCTGTCTGTTTACAGCTTCCCAATAGCTGGGATTACAGGTGTGTCACCATGTCCAGCCTCAATTGCTGTCTCATTATGCCCTTGAGATGGGGCTGGCACAGTAGGCCTGGGGATCAAACCCCTCACTCCTGCTCCTGCTTGAAGGCACTGTGATACTCTGAGCTATTTGGTTGACCCTAACCCTATTTCACCAAACAAATATCACATCACTTTAGGTATTGGTAGCCATCTAAAGATATGAATCCAACATTTTAATTATGCTACTAAAGACTTTTCTTATGGTGTTTTGAAACAATTTTCTGATTGCTTCAATACTCTTGCAAAATGATAGTGATTTTTTTCATTCTGTTCATACAACCTTTGATTTGTTAGTAGCAAGATTATTACTGATATTTCTCTTAAATTTTTGGAATGATGAAAGACTATGGAGATTTCAGAGTTGAAGGATTTTATATGCTAGTTATAAAAACAGCCTTGATCAAGTAATGAAGATTTCACTGGCCAGAGCTCAGTCATATGGCCATGAGACAGGAGATTAGGGTGGGGCCAACTGATGGAACAAGTGGGGGTGAACTGGGATTGTTAGACCTTATATGAAGAACTCAGAATCCAGAATGAATTTGTAGCTTTATACAGGGACTGATCAGAAAGTGTTATTTTTAATTCTTTATTTACATCTGCCTTGAAGGAGGCCTCTGTTAGGGAAATGACAGCAGAATGGAGGGCTATGGTAGGTTTAGATTTTGTTTCAGGCAAAGTGAGCTTCTGATAGGAAAATTTTGTTTTCTTTATGTTTATGTATTTGGTACAGGGTATCACCACACAACTTGGATTTGTAATGATCCTCCTGTCTTCAGCCTCCCCAGTAGTGCTGGTATTACTGTGTGTGCTTCTACATGTGGACTCAGCAGTCAGCTCAGCATTACTGGGTAAGACTGATGTGGTATGCAGTACCAGATTGAACTCTGATCCCTGCACCTGCCTAAGCAGGCACTTGGTCTACTGTGCTATCTCACTGGCGTGAGGAAAATCTTAAGTGCTTGGCTTGCAGCAGAAAGAAACAATATAGAAAGAGGCAATACAATCCCTATTTTAACCTTTTAGCTACTGTGAGTCTGCTCATGGGTCTGATTTAGGTCAGCAACCATTGTATTTTTACCAGTATTTCTCACAGATCAGCTCTAATTCTGAAGAGTGTATTTCTTTTCCACTTTCAATAAATGAATAAAGGAATGAGGCTATAGTTCTGCAGCACAGTACCTGCCTGGCACGTGCAAAGTTCTGAGTTTTATTCCTGGGGTGGTGATGGGGATTTCAAAGCAGTCAAATACTGGGGCAGTAGCATGGTTATTGTTGGAAGTGCTTAGTCAAATATATATTGAGAATGAAGAGCAAACAGCTCAGAAGAATGATTAAAAAATGTTGCTAGTTTGGTCAAAAAGAAAGAACCAGGAAGACTGTGGACTGAAAAGACAGAGCTGAGATCTCCCTTGCGCAGGAGAAACAAGAGAATAGAAAAGATGTCCTGAGGGCACCATAGGCAGTGGCACGTTCTTGCCTTTTGCAGCCTCAGAATGGTAAGAGTGAAGGAATTTACTTTGAAAAGGAAGCCACAGAGCCGCATGTTCCAGAATAGAGGCAGTGGCCACACCACATTAAAGAATGGCACCAGCATAGAGAATTAGTTTTTTGGAATCAGAATCAGAGTGCTCACAAATCCAAGCACTTGACACCTTACAGCTAAGAGAGAAGGAAGCCTTTGCTACTGCTCCAGCTGGCAGTAGACTTTGGCATCATACATATAGTATTGGTTTTAGGTGCATGAAAAATGCAGTTGTGAGGTTAAGAAGGCTTCCACCTAGATTTCAGAGCAATGCCTGGGAGGCCAGACAGTGTGCACCTTAGAAGGTAATGTGTAAATCTGTGAGTGAGAAGCTTACTCTATGGAAACCCAAGAAGTTTAGAAAAGCCAGGAATGTGGATCACATAAGGAAAACTGCAAGAAGGGAGAAAAGCCTGTCTAAGAGAGAACCTATGAAAGCTACAAACACCAGAAATGCCATAAGGAAGGAATCACATAGAGCTCATGATTTGCACAGATTGCTTTGGATATTCTGGAACTGTAGGACTTAATGTTTATGCTGCTGGATTTTGGACTTGTTTTGGTCCCAGTGGTTTGTATCTTTCTTTGTATACTGTTACAATTTGTGCATAGGTGTCCCCTGAAAGTCTCATGCAGTCGTGGAGTTCTGGAATTTGTAATTGATTACTGTGGAAATGGGTACTGCACCTGCCCTGGGTCAGGTGATTTGCATTTCATTGTAAGGATGGAGAGGTTAGCTGCTTGAGCTGCTGCTGGCTCTCTTCTTGGTCTCTTGCTTTTACCAGCCACCATGAAAGGTTGTTTTCTTCCACGTGCTTCTCTGCCTTGGAACCACCTAAATATGGACTGAAACTTCCAATAACTGTGAGTTAAGTAAACTTTTTCTTGCCTCAGTTTGAGTGTCTGGTGTTTGTCCCAGTAACGAGAGGAGTAACTAAGACATACCTTCTGGAATGGCAATGTTTATCTTTTGCCTTTGAATGTGGGAAGTATTTAACTTTTTATTTGTACAGGGGGGAGGGCTCACAATTGAGAGTTTGCCTTGGATCTTGGAGGAAACTTGAGACTTGTACTTTTCAGCAATGCTGAAACAGTTGAGACTTTGGAAACTCTTAGAGATGGACTAAAATGCCTTTTGCAGAAAGGGGTGTACATGAAATCTTGGGTGTCCAGAGATGGAATGTTATAGTTTGCATCTAGTTGTCCCTCCAAAGCCTCATGTAAATCATGGGGCTATCAAGCATGTTTCTCGAGGGGTGGGGCCAGAGGACTAGGGCAGAACTTGAGGGGCTGGGCCAAAGAGGCCCGAGCCCTTAAACTGATAGAATTGATAGAATGTTCCCCCCCCACACACACACACAGCCTGGCAGCCACTCTTGGAGGTATGGCGTAGATCCTCCTGGACATGCTGGCACAGTAGCTCAAGGTCTTACTATGTAATTCAGGCTACTTTAAACTATGAAACCTTCAGTAAGTGTGAACTAAACATACCTTTCCTTCCCTAAGCTTGTGTGTGTCAGGTATTTGTCCCAGCAGTGACAGAACAGTAACTAAGATTACATATATATATATATATATATATATATATATATATATATATATCCTAACAGCTTTCATTCATGTCTCTTCTAATTCTTTGTTCAGGGTAACAAGAACTTGGGAAATAATACTTAAGATCCCAAAGCCAGTAACAGTCACATTGACCAAGAAAGGTTACTCCAAAATGTGGACAATGGTGTACGCAGGAAGATGAGGAAATAAGTTTGATGAGCTATTGCCATCCTGTTATATATTAAACATCATTATAATTGACTTCTGTCTCCACAGCCCCTCTATCTAGGAGCAGAAGTAGAAGTTTTGAGTCATCAAATGGATGGTTGCCTGTCCTTTGTCAGTCTTGGGTCCATATCCATGTTTAGCTACATAATCGTAGGACCTCAGATAGGCGCTAGACCTTCAGGTTCTGAGCTCCAATCAAGTCCTTATGAGGCATAACACCAAGAAGCCAGACATTCTATAAAATTTATTTAAGAAAGGGATAAAAAGTAGAATGAAATCAAATAAAATCAGTTATGATTTAGTAGGAGAATCAACAAGGTATGTGAAACTGCAAAAATGTTCAGACAAAAACAATCCAAAGGACATGAAACAAGTTAACTTGAAGTAAATGTCAAGATTTAAAGCATTTTAATTTTTCTATCTAGGAAATAGGCTTTCTAATCAACCAACTCAGTTTCTTATCTTTTAAAGGTCTGTGATGCATGTGCAGGCCCCTAAAACTGGTGAACAAAATATAAAAAGTAAAACAATAAAGAGTACAAGCCACAAGGAGCTAATTACTAGAACTCTTTCAATGTGACTTAGGAAAAAAAGAACAGAAATTCAAATTGGTTGTGTCTTCTACAATGGCCATGAGAAAATCATTTAGCTTGCAAACAATATATATTCTGACCCAACTGTCTCTGCTGGAACATAACTGCTTTCAATGACAATTGTCTCTTTAATAAATATAGCATTCCTTTTAGCAATCCATGTGCAGAAGTTTGAAGCAGGACACATGTCAGACAACATATACTAAGCTAAAACTAATATAGTTGAGAGATCTAAATGTTAAAACACAAACAAATTATTGGAAGATGACTAAAACTCTTGAAAACAGACATAGTCAAGAACTTTCTGAGTTGCCCAACATATAACATTAAGAATCAGCAAATGTAGGGCTGAGAGATAGCTCAGGGGCACAAATGCCTGCTCTCGATCCCTGGTTCTGGAAAAAAAAGAATCAACAAATGAGATCCCATTAAATTTTAAAAATTCACAGAAAAAGATATAATCAATAGAGTAAAGAGATAACCTTCACAGGGAACAAAGTGTCAGCAATTTTTTTGACAAATAACTAATGTCTACAACATATAAATATGTAAAAAGTAGACCACCCAAAATAAAAGACTCGGTCAGATGGGCTAGGGGAAATAGCTAAAATGAGTAGATACTTCAAAGAAGAATAACAAATGGCCTATGAATACATGAAAAAAAAATCAACGTTTCTGAGCATTATAGATATGCTAAATTAAAGCCAGGAGATTCCATCTTACCCCAGGAAAAATAACTGGCCTGGCTATAGGGTAAAGGAATACTCATCAAAAAACTAAAACTAGGAATGTAATTTGACCTGGCTTTTCCTGTTCTAGATATCTTCCTATAAGTGTTAAAGACCTCTTATTACAGTGAAACATATATACCCATCTGTCTCAGTTACTCTTCTGTTGTTGCTGGCATAAATACCTGACACTCAAAATGAAGGAAGGAAAAGTTTGTTTATTTATTGCATAGTTACTGAGTTACTGGAGGTTTCAGTCTATACTCAGCTGGCCCTGAGGCAGAGGGACACATGGCAGAGAGCAGTAGCTCATGGCATCAGAGCAGCAACAATGACTACTCAGAGAGCCTGTCTTTCTGTCTCTCTTATATTACATTCAAGCTGCCTGCCTTGGGCTGGGTGTAACACTCACACCTCTAATTCTAGAAGTACTCACTCGTAATCCTAGCCTTACAGAACTCATAATCCCAGTGGATCATAATTTAATCACAAACTTTAGAAGTACCCACCCCATGAACACAAGAGGCTTTGGGGGAACAACTAGACTCAAACCATAACACCATCTTGACAGCACCACAACTCATACTAGGTAAACCTTGGAAGTGGCTCTATGTCTATAAACAGATGGAAAAAGAAAAGGAGATGCAATTTGAGGCCATAGAATTAAATAAACCAGACACATAAGCTTAAACATTACATGGTTTCTTTTATATGAAAAGCCAAAGTATGCATAAGTTAAACAACAAAATAAAAAGAGATTCCTGCTTCCTGTTTTCCAGTGCTTGGGATCCCAAGTGGCCCAAGGCTGCTCCTGCAGCCCCCAGAACCCCTGACATTTCCTTCCAAAAAGTAGTGTGGCACAGTAAATTCCAGCATGTGTTGGGCAGCCAGTCAAGAAGGACCAGTGCTATGAGAACATTCAAGTGTCCCGTGTTACCCGGGACAGCACCTTCTATGCAGAGAATCCCAAATTCCTGGTGGTGATTGCAGAGGCCAACGGTGGGGATGCCTTCCTGGTGCTCCCTCTGAACAAGAAGGGCTGCATTGGCAGTGTGTGAACCACAGGATCTGTCCTAGATATCAAGTGGTGTCTGCACAATGATGAGGGCATCGCCAGCAGCTCAGAGGACTGCATAGTCATGGTGTGGCAGATCCCAGAGAACGGTCTGGTTTCTCCACTAACAGAGCCAGCAGTAGTGCTGGAGGGGCACAGCAAGCTCATAGGTCTCATCACCTGGCACTCCACAGCCTCAATCGTGCTGCTCATTGCGGGCTCTGACAATGTGGTGCTCATCTCATCTGGGATGTAGACACTGCAGAGGAGCTGTACCACCTGGATACCCAGTACCCCAACCTTATCTGCCATGTAAGCTGGAACCTCAATGGGAGCCTCTTTTGCATGCCATGCAAGAAAAGTGCATGCACATCATTGATCCCTACCAAGGTACCCTGGTGGCAGAGCGAGTGGGAGAAGGCCCATAAGGGGGCTCTGCCCATGCGGGCCATCTTCTTGTTGGACAGCAAGGTGTTCACCACAGACTTCAGCCTCATGATCAAGTGACAGCTGGCACTGTGGGACCCAGAAAAACTTGAAGAGGCTATGGCCCTACAGGAGTTAGACTCAAGCAATGGTCCCCTGCTCCTCTTCTGTAATCCTGACACCAGCACGGTCTATGTTTGTGGCAAGGGTGACTCCAGCATCAGGTACTTTGAGATCACAGATGAGGCCCCTGTATCCACTTCCTGAACATATTCAACAGCAAGGAGCCCCAGAAGGGCATGGGCAGCAAGCGTAAGCAGGGCTTGGAGGTCAGCAAGTACGAGATTGCCTGGTTCTACAAGCTGCATAACTGCATGAGCGTGTTAAGCCATCATTACAACTGTGCCAAGAAAGTCTGACCTCTCCCAGGATGATCTGTATCCTGACATAACCGGGCCAGAGGCGGACCTGGAGGCTGAGGAGTGAGTAGGCAGGATGGTGACCCTATCCTCATCACACTGAGAGAGGCCTAAATGCCTAGCAAACAATGAGACCTAAAAATCAACCAGAGCAATGTGTTATCTGACAACCGATCGGCCAATTTCAGCCAGCTAGGAACTGCCACTTCTGCTGCCCCCATCACTGATACCACCTCCAGTGGCAGCCTCACACGGGTAGAGGAGGCTGGGAATGTGGAAGAAATCCTGCAGAAACATCAAGCGTGGTGGACACTGATCAAAGAACAGGGGGACCACATCAGCTATCTGGAGGAGCTGCTTGGCTGCATGGAGAACCCGGATGCATAGGACCTCAACCTCTGTGTCTGCCCCGTCGTTGCATTCTCTCCTTTAACCCCGTGTCACTCGGCTTCTGCTGGCAGATCACTGAACAAGCACCTCTAGCAGGTCAGGGACCAGTTCTTCAGGCCGGGAGTCCAGGTTGGAGCTACCATCTAGCTGTGGTCATTGTTGCTGTGGAGGATTTTTATACCAAGGCAAGCTAGCTTGTACTCTGAGGAACCACCCCTCTTACCCCCATTTCCCAGAAGAAGTAGCAGGAATGAGCTCCATATTTTCATTCTAAATTAAATTTTCTTTCTAAAAACACAAAATACAATACAATATAATTAAAAAAAGACTAGTAAGAAACAGAGATAGAGGTATCACAACACAGCATAACTAGAACATAAAAGGATTGGTGAGGAAGAGAAAGAAAAAGAGACTAAAATAAGTTTAGATGTGTTACATGCAGATAATAACTGCTTGTAATTACAATGAGTGTAATTACTGTGTACTACAGTGTGTACTAATAAAATGACAACTAAGAAATAAAGTACGGTATCTTTTTTTCACTTTCATTTTCCCTCAAGTAAGTAAAGTGATCCTGGTTGAGGGATTGAAACTAGTTGGTGGATCTTTTGTTTTATTCACACTCTTTTTCAGCTCCTACCCAATTATAGGTGTTGAGCAGCAGTAAGAGGTAATCAAGTTTACATCTAAAAATCTAAATATCATCCAAAGATTTCTCATTAGTGTAATTGATCCTCCCAGTTAAAATTTGAGAAATCAGCCTTCCTATATGAAATTAGCATCTGTATACTTGAGATTCAGTTTATATTTATACAGATGAAATAGTGTATGGCAATGCCTCATTTATAGATTCAAAACATCCTAGAGCCTAGGATGGATGTCAAAGGTGCTGTTCAAAAGGTCTCAGGCAGCTAGAGGCAGTTGGGTTTTTCTTGCTGTTAAATGTTCACATCTGATTACTGCACACTCATTCCTGTTTGTCAGCGTCACACTTAATCATGAAGACAGGCTTAAAGATCAAATTAATGTGCACTGGACACAACGGGTGCACTGAGATTTGGCTACGTCCCACTTGTTTCTGAGGACAAAGCCTGCAGTGCCAGTCATCTGGTAAACACATAGTAGTACTTGAAGCTGGTGATGCTATGGCCATAAGTAGAACTATGGGAGAAAAGTAAAGAACAGAAGGCAAATTTTCACTCAGGCTAAGTCAATTCTGTCTGTTAATACAAAAATACAATTTTTTTCTTTGAAATTTGCTTTCACCCCCAAAGTCAAGATGCCACAGAATTAGCAGAGCCATCAACACTATTCAACATTCACTGGCAGAACCATTTTGGATGCATTTGTAAGTTAAAATGAATCTCCAGCACGCTGAGAGATGTGATCTGTCATATTAGTCTAGATGTCAGGTGCTTAAACTTTCTCTGTGAGCAGTATTTACAGAGTTTCTCTTGAGAAGTCATAAAGAACATATGTGGGAGAAGATTTTCCTTTAAGTTAGTGAGTTATACATGTTGCAACTTCTTCTTAATAAAATACCTGTATCAATTAGTTCATATTTTGTAGCAAAGTGATTATTTCCAAGCCTCATTTTCTCTAATCAAATCATTGTTTGTTACAGAAACATGGCATGCTGTCAAATGAGCAGAATGTCTTTTTCTAATCCTGATTTATTAGTATAATTTCCCCCTTCAAGATAGACAGCAAAAAATATCCACAGGAGCTATAATTGGCTATGGAATGAGACAGTTGCCCCTGGCAATTGAGGTGGAATTGGTTGGCTGTTGAATTGTAAAGATCCTATTTTTCATAGTTAGCTCTTGTTCCTTGCTGCTCCCCCTCCCAAATGGGGAGGTTAATCAGCAATTCTATACCATGAAGATCTGTGGTAAGCTGTATTTGTATTTGAGTTAACATTCATGTGAATTAACCGTGTGAGTTTGGAAAATGACTTCACTCCTCTAAGCATTAGTTTCCTCATCTGCAAATTCAGGATAATATCACCTTGCTGAAGCGACTAAAAGGAACTGAATATCATGTTTATAATGTGCCTACTAGAAAATAAGTCTAACAGGCAATGATTATTAGAATGAATTGCTGCATTCCAAGAAAAAACAATTTAGCTAATTTGAACTGCGTAGAAAAGAACCCCACTTTTCTTCCCAGAGCTTGATCGTGCTTATTCCATGGACTAAATACTAAGTGTCAATTTTAGTCCCATAATAAAATTTCATAGTGAGCTATCAACTTTAGGATATGGGGGTTGATAGCAGAACTGCTGACAAATCTTTGATGTCTTCGGGAATGTAATGGACTTCCTAAGAAACTGGAGTTTCAAGGTAAGCTGTTTACTCCTTTCTCCTAAGGAGGCAATTATGCAGGCCTGTTGGAGTTTATAATATGATTAAATAGTCAACATTAAATCAAATGCCGATTGAATTCTCAAGAT
Organism: Myocastor coypus; assembly: GCA_004027025.1. Classification (NCBI taxonomy): domain Eukaryota; kingdom Metazoa; phylum Chordata; class Mammalia; order Rodentia; family Myocastoridae; genus Myocastor; species Myocastor coypus. Next base: position 34,405 of record PVJA010016214.1, on the reverse strand, counting down.
GCAGTTTACCTTCACAGTCCTTTTGAAATACTGAATTTATTTTCAAATGTCTTTCACATGCTCTATGGGGAAGGAATAACCAACGTTTTTAAGGAAGTATTAAAATGGATAGAGGAAGGGATGACTTTTAAATTTTCTCTTAATTCTAGCATTTACTAAATGACAAACGAAACCTCTATTTGGTTTTTGAAAATTTCAATACAAGTAAGTTATTACTCCTGGAAATCTACTGAAAGTTTGTTCAATGTAGTTTGCATTAGATTTACATTTTTGATAAACTATATAGCAGTGTTGAACATACAATTGATAAGGATGCCATTTGAAATCTGTATAATAATTCAATTTGCAATTTATTTCTAATATACTAGAAAATATTTAAAAATACAAAAACATACTAAGCACATTATAGCAGATGATTCTGGAAGTTATCTTTAGATGATAAAATATAGGACAGTAAACTAGCCCATAAATAATTTAATTTTTATGTTTAACATTTATACTAAACATAAATGATTGATTAAATGATTTATTCACTCTATACAGAGTAAAATTCTGCAGTCTTCTCTTTTCTAGTGTGCATTAAACAGTAACAGTAACTTCATCAATGAGTTATATTTAAGCATTTTAAATGTATAAAAGGAAATAGTTTACTCAAAACCAGATCTGCTGAAATGATATGGCAAATGTAGAACAATCGGAAGATCATGTTTTCACTAATTCTCAATATAGCTAGTGTAAATTAGAGGTAAAGACTAAATAAAACAGTAGGGAACACTTCAAGATTTACACAAGTGTTCGTGATGCTGAATATGATGAGAGTGACTTGTTTTGAAAAGCAAAACTTTCATAGGAATAAAAAAATATATTTAATAGATAAGAAAGCAGTGGCTAAAAACATAGATCTATTTATTCTTTATTTCTTGGATGGAAGTCCTGTTTTTTCTTGATTAGTTCAGTGATTATGGGTAGGTTACTTAAACTATTTGTGCTGCTTTCCTTATTTTTAAATAGGAAGTTAGTAATGTCTTTTAATTTGATCATGAGGATGCAAGGCATGTACACTTACATAATTCTTTACTTTTTTTGGTATTTAGTACAGGGTTTACAGGGTCTCACTGCACAAGTCAGACTCATGGTGATCCTCCTCCTTTCAGCCTCTCAAGCTCTGGGATTATAGGTGCTTACCACCATGCCCGTCTCAGTCAGTCTTAGCATGCCAGGGATGGAATTCTGAACTCTGAGCCTGCATGTGTAAGCATGCTCTTTAATCTGCTGAGCTATCTGGCTGGCCCAATTCTTCACATTTTTCCAGAAGAGAATATTGAGCATATATATATATATATATATATATATATATATATATATATATATATGTTTGCACATGTTGGTAGGTATTTAAAATCCTAGGTCTCATGACTTTTTCTTCAAATAACTTAAAACAGTGCTGCTTATTATTAGTAATGACACATAATGATAACTCAAGGGCACATTTTCTGTATGAATGATGACTTAACCAGGAGTACCAATTTTGTTATACCAACTTTATTTTCTTTTAACAAATGAATTCAGAATTTACATGTATTATTGCAGAACTCCTCAAAGGCTAGCATATGTTAGAATCATGGGAGACACAAAACAGATCATTTGTCCTGGGAGGCCTGAGAATTTGCACTTTTCACATGTTCTTAAGTGATATTGACAGTGGTCTTTTGGAGGCCATATTTTGTGAGCTTCTCTGCTTCGGATAATCATTTGGAAAGAAAAGAAGACATGCATTTATACAAACTGCTTTGTCTCTACATAGGCAAGAAACTGCATGAATTCATTTTGTGTTAATATTTGTTCAGTTGACATGTGGAGTATAGTTAGACTAATGAGAGATTCTGCTTCAGATGAAATGACCTGTTTGTAAATCAATGTGACATAGAAGACCTTTAGTTACGTCTATTTATGGAAAATATAGTTTTTATACCAAAAGATAATTAATGGAAAACACTTGGAGAAGTCATTACGTTTACCACCCCATAGAGTCCAATCACCATTCCATTGATATCGCACTTCTACATTGTAAGTGTGGAGCTATTTGGTCCCTTGACATCCAAGGAGTCTCAATTCAGGAGTTGTACTTTAGTTTGATTAATTTTTTAGTGGAAAAGAAATAGACATTGGTTTACACTGGAATGTGAGGTATAATCATGTGAATGATGTCAAGAATAAGCAGAAATAAATTTTACGAAGAAAACCTAGTCTGATTCTGTAAAGGGACAACTGACAGTTCCAGCTGGGCTTCTTAGAGACGGTTTGTCTTTAAGCAGAAAGGAAATGAGTGGAAGAATTATGTTATTAGTGTGATACATTGGATTATGTTTTCAATTGAATCATGTGTTTAGGCACCCAGGTATCATTACTCTTGCCCGCTATCACACTGGAAGCAAAAATCACTACTTGTGTTCATTCCTCAAATTCAAATCCCCTTTAGTGAACAGTTCAATGAGGATTTCACATCTTGAAAATCCCCTTCAGACTACCTGTCAATTTCTCCTTTCCCTTCAGCATCCAAGTTCTCTCCTCATTCTTTTGCACCCTTCCAACCTACACAACATATAAAACGTCATGGACAGATGAAAGAAGGAGGAAGACAAATGTATGTGATGTCTGCTTATTATTGACTGTTTTATAAATTTTTGTTTGGTCTATGCAACAGAAAAAGACATGTTTTTCTTCCACTCTTTGGAATAGTAGAAGAAACTAAAATTGAATAGGAAATGAAAGACATTTATATATAATATACAAGTGTATGTATATTTTCTCTATAAGTATACCTATATGTTTAATTATACAAATCCATGAAATGTAGTGGTAATTCGTTCCATGCATGAAGTATGATATGATCAATTAAAGGTAACTAGTATTTCTATCCTCTTAAAATAAAAATTTAACAAACAATAGTAGTTACTATTAATGTGCTATAATGTCATAATTAAATACCACACAGGTTTTTGTGAAAGTTTAGTGGCTAAGTAATTTTAACATCTTCTTTAGAAACTCTGTGAGCACAAGAAAATACTATAGGCTTGGATATGTGAAAGAACAAGAATCAAGGATTGAGTGGGACCTACCTGACACTACCATCCTTGTAACATGGGCAGACAAAGGAAGGATCTAAGGAAGGTAAGAGTTAAAAGGCCACTGATCCTTTCCTTTTACCCAGGGCATTCACAGCTATTGCCAAGATGGAAGCAGTGGTGCCATTATGTAACATTTGCATGTGTATAATTTCTATAGAACGCAGAAATTCAAAGCTGAGGCTATGCAACTGCATTGCTTCTTTATAAAAAGCTAAAATATATTGAGTCATGTATTGCACACTGGGCACAGTGACTTTTGTTGCTAAGCAATAAACAAGAAAAAGCCATATTACACAAACAAATCTTTAAAAGCAAAAAGGCAATTTGAAGGAACTATATGACAAATCTGTATGCAGGTAAGTCAAAGGAACACTGAATACAGGGCACCCATAGGCAGGGAGCATTTCATTAGAGAATTTTAGTCTCCCTAAATTTGATAAACCAATATATAATAAGTAGAACACCAAGGATCTCTCTGTGTATAACAAAATGATGTCTAAATGGCAAAACTGTCTGCAAATGTCTCATTCACTTTGCTTGCCCTAGGGGTGGGGCTGGAGCAGCATGTGGTGCCAGAGCTGGAACTACGGTTCCTGCAGTTGACTAAGCTTGCCTAAGCAGGCACTTTAGGCTGCTGAACGATCTCACCAGCCCCCTCATTCACTTTTGTGTAAGATATCTTTAGGGGTGAATCTCCATGGCACAGTCATGACAGCTGATATGTTGGAAGAATTTAGAGAAAGAGTCCTTAGTGTCTGTACCAAATCCACCTCAATGTTTTAAAAAAATGCAAAACTTAAAAACATCCCATGATCCCACAAAATATTTGCATTCTTTTTATATCTGGATTCTCAAGGAAAAGTTAATAGTGAAAAGATAATCATATTAAGAGTCTTTTCACCTTTGACACTGTAACAAATTCTTTGCAAATCTTAAAATCTTAACTGTAAATGAATATTCTGGAAGTGTTTCAACCCATAAAATAAACTTGGATGATCAGTTATCCATGCAGATAGAATTTTTTAAATATAAAGTTTCTGGAGTGGTTGTGGAGAAAAGGATTTCAATGAGAAAAACAGTGGTGTTCTATTTCAAATGAGTTGGGATATGACAAATGTCCCTGAAAATTATGAATGTTGTACCTAACATTTTGCACCCCATAGAGGAAGAGCGAGCACAGTTGAGGCCATCTACAGAGAGTACTCCTCAGCCCCAGAGCTTTGCTCATTGCAGAGAGCACCACAGTCTCTCAGAGGACATATCCTGACATCTCTAGTGTGCCTGAGAGGATTGAGACAATAGGAGAGAAACAGAGGGTTGATTTGTATCTGATGATGGGAAAGAAAATTCACAGTGTTATTCCTGTTGAGAAGTGTCTTTTGCATTCTCATCAAGTGATTTCCAGTTTAACTTCTTGGACACCCAGAAGTTTGGGTCAAAACTGTAGGGCACAGTACAGAGGAGTTTTAAGAGCCTGTAGGAAGATAACATTATTTAAATGTGTCACAGTTCATTGAGACAGTGATCATGCATCTGGAAATAATACTCTGAAATAGCCCAGTGCATTCTTACTCATTTACCTGTATTCCATATCTGTTCTGATTAAGTTTATCCACTGCAAAGCTTCTTCCAAGGGCTTATTGATATGCTTAGCTAGTCTGGTTAATTAAGCACCCTATTGACAAAAGCTGAACCTTTATTAATCTGGCCTAGTAGAAGTCAGAAGCATACTTTTAATTTCTCATGAAACTTAGCTATTACCTGCAAGCAGGTGCAGGGGTGCAGGGTTCAACACTGGGATCTGCCATGCCAACCCCAGCCCCAGGGCACACAGAGACAGCAATTGAGACTGGGTGTGGTGGCAGGCACCTGTAATCCCAGCTCTTGGGGAGCTGTAAAGAGGCAGATCACTATGAGCCTGCATAGTAGTAAGACCCTGAACTCCCTGTAGACCCTTCCTTAAAAAAAATAAACTAAGCTATTGCATGAAAATTCATGGTAATAAAGCAGTAAATTGATAATTTGGCATTTATCATATCGCTATTTAACAAGGATTTTTCTTAATCCTAATGCTATATGAGTATTATTCTATAATCTCTTTTGATAGCCATAGAAACAAACCAAGGCCATATTCTGTCAACAGTAATTTATAGAATTACAATTTAGATCCAGGGGCCCGGGAGAGAGCTCCGTGGTACAAGTGCCTGCCTGGCAAGTGCAAGGTCGTGAGTTCAAATCCTGCCTGGTCCCACCAAAAAAAACAAAATTAGATACAGATGTATTATTTCAATAGTCTGCTCTTTTTTTTTTTTTTTTTTTTTTTTTTTTTTTTTTTTTTTTTTTTTTTTGTGGTGCCAGGGATTGAACTCAGGTCCTGGTGCTTGGCAGACAAACACTTACTCTACTGAGCTGTCTCCCTAGCCTGCTCTTAATTTATCTGTGTCACTGTCTTAGAGGCAACACATTCATGTTCATCAGAATAATTTTCAAACAGAGTTAGGTAGTCAGGCTGAAAAATCAAAAAATATGATCTTATCTTTCTCAGGTGATGATAAACTTTTCCAGAATGAATTCTGTCTTGGTTAATTTTATTATTGCTCATACAAAATACCCAACACCCAAAGTTAAAGGAGGAAAGGTTTATTTGGATCACAGTTTGTAGAGGTTTCAGTTCATGGTTGCCTGGTTCCAAGGTAAAATAGCATGGCAGAAGAGTACTGCAGAAGATCATCATCATCGTCATCATCATTATCATCATCATTATCATCATCATCATCATCGTCATCATCATCGTCATCGTCATCATCATCATCATCATCATCAACATCATCATCATCAACATCATCATCATCAGCAGCAGCAGCAGCAGTAACAGCAATAAATAAGTGAAAATGGCAAGCCACAACCACATCACTTCCTATCTCTTCTATTCTTGTTTGCCCGAGGGCAGGTAGCATTCACACCTTTCATCCTGTCTCGCACCTGAATCAATCCTAGCATCAGATCCTTAATCCCAGAATTACACAACCTAGATCTAGCTACCTCTGAAGAGCCATGTCTAGGATCACATGAGGATCTGAGAGAACATCTAGATACAAACCATACAGTCTTTAACACATTTCACCTTTCATTCCATGCAATTTTAAAGAACTGAACAGGCACTGGCTGAATCAAATTTAAAGATCCTGTCCACAAAAATAATAATTAAATGTAATAGTTGCATATTGTTTCCATTTCTTCCACCTCTCCAGTGTGTGACAATGCTCTGTCTCATGCCATGCACCAAGTTGCTGTCCAAAACATTCAACATGTATATCAGAAAATTTACTTAAAGTTAACTTTCCTAAGAAAATTTATCATATTTCACTTTTCTATGAATACTTACATTTTTTCCATCTGAAAGAGGAAAAAGATGTGGGACAGTTAAGAAACTTCCCTTGCCTGATGGTTAGCAGAGTTGGAATTCAAAACAAAATATGTAGACTTTAGACTATGAGGTCGTAAGAACTGTGCAACATTGGCTATCTGAAATCACAAATCATAAATTACATTTTTATGTGAAATATATTTGAAGACTGTCTTTTGGAATTTGCATCCTAGCCAGTTATATTGCATTTGTGACTGCAGATTATGGATTTTCATCAATATTACCTTTTTAAAAATATAAAATCACATTTTATAAGATTTAGTAAACATATTTTAGCTGAGCAGTGCTGTTGAGGAAAAAAATGTAGGGTTTTCCAGGATATTGATGTGAAATCTTTCTGCATGGCTTTATTCCCCCGATAAGAATGGACTAGAAGAATCACAGAAACTAAAATATCATCAGCAGTATTCTAAAATCTTATAGGTGAAAAACTTGGAACTTTGTCCCTGGAATTCTGATGATCCTTTGTTTAGGATAATAATGACTGTGATAATGACAATACCGTGAATAGGAATATCAGGAGGAAGTAATGTTTTAAAAGACTCTTTATTTTTCTCATCCTTTTTCATTTCTCATTTCTTCTCTGTCCACTGAACATTTTCTTTTTAAAAGTAGCCATGTGACCTGGCATAAGGGTTCCTTCTACTTGCTTTAGTCAGCCAAGTGTGGAAAAGTTGCTACTCCAGGAAATGAAAGACAGAAACAGTCACTGTTTATTGTTCTTCTACTCCAGGTGAAAGCTCATGATGTCTTTGCTCTTGTATAATATGGATTGCTCATTTTATTTTATTTTATTTTATTTTATTTTTATTTTTTATTTTTTTTTATTTATTTATTTATTTATTTATTTATTTATTTATTTATTTATTTTTTGCCTTTTTGAGACAGGGTCTCACTATGCAGTTCAGGCTGGCCTTGAGCTCAGTTTTGTAGCCCAGGCTGGTCTCGAACTCCCACCAATCCTCCTGCCTCAGCCTCCCGAGTGCTGGGATTACAGGCGTGAGCCACCACGCCCGGCTAACTCATTTTAGTTGATTAAAAATATCTGCATGGTTATTTGGAGTTATATGTAAAACAAAGCCGTGTTCTTGGAGGTCATTTCTATTTGCGTTGAGAAGAAGCAAATGTCTATAACTACTCAGAGTTATCAGGACACAGCTTAATATCTTTTCATTTGAAAATGACAAAGATGGCTGCTGAAATAGCTCACCAACTGAGCATCTGATTTGGCAAGCAGGAACCAGAGTTCCAGCCTTGGTCCAGCATGAAACTGGGAAGGAGTCTGGGTGTGGTAGTGCACACCTGTAATCCCAGCGCTGGAGAGAATAAGAATAGGAAGATCATGAGGACGCTAATTTGTGTAGTGTGGGAGCCCAAACTGCTGGCGTCCATTTTGTAGTGACATTATCATCTTGCGACAGCCTCATCTCAGGATAGCCTCTAGTTAGGTTTTCATTTTCTTACCCCCTGCTATTTTCCCATAAATCACGTGCTCTTAAGTCCCTCCCCTGTTGCCTTGGATAGTGATGACGTGTTTCTGGGTCACCTGCCTTTGCTTGGGGTGCCTGCTGATGTCACCAGGGGAAATGCCTCATTTCCCGCGCCCTGTATATATACCTGAGTGCCTTTTTGATAAAGGAGACTTGATCAGAATCCTGTCTTGTCTCCATTTCTCGTGTCTGTTGTCCCATTTTCTCCCTATAATCCCCACTCTCCCACTGGGACCCACGCTGATTCCTCGCAGGTCGAGGAGACATTGTGTAGTAAGACCCTGTACCAAATACATAAATGAAAATGAAAAAAGAGTTATAGTTAATTTAAATTTTAAGGCCTTTAATGTTTGTGGAATAGTATTAAGACACTTTTCTCATTGCATCTTCATAATAATTACCCAAGTTAATGAATATCTGTTTTACTAGTAAGGGAGAAAATAACCCTCACTGGCAAGTAAAGGACATCAAGTTAAAAATAAAAATGTATACTAACAGAGATGTGTGGGATACTAAAAGCTATGTAAGGCCTTTGGCTGTGTGGCCTAACCTGCACCAATGAGATCTCCATGAAGGGAGAGCAGAATTATAGGATAGAGATTGACTAAAAAGCAAGCAGCAAAATTATTTGATAGAGGATAAGTCAGTGGGGAATATGCCCATGTACCAATTAATGCTATCAATGCAAATTTCAAATCATCTTTGAAAATCTTATGCTAGTATTGAATTAATAAGGCTGCAGATGGAATTGGAATCTCAACTTTATCTTTAAGCCCTTCAGGGTTTCAGTGCAGAAGGAAATGTTAAATGCTCTTCTGGAAATTATTAGGAAGGACTCCATTCTATCCTTAGGTCTGAAAAGCTGCTTATGAAAGTAGTACAGCATATACATAATTGTATCTTCACATGTTCATAAGATTATGACAAAATCAATATTGTCCTCATAGACAGACCTTTATTGGAGGCTGAGATTTACATTTCCTCACCTTTCAATCTAAGAAGCAAACACATTTTGTATTTTAATGTAGAATAGTAAATGCCTGAAATTTTATTCTATCTCCATAGTTAACTTTGCAAAGTCTTGTTGATATGTAATATGCCTTTGATGAACAATATTTAGTCTGTACAACCTTATAATCAGAACAACTTATTACCTAAAATAAATGTGATATTTTTTAACAAATAAAACCTGAAAGATAAAAAAAAAAGATAGTCTTTATAGGCCTGCATGCAAATCCAGTTGTATAATTGAGAATGTTTATTATTAGATAAGAGACTTCAGGTATTTATCCTTAAATACTATATATTTCCATTAAAAGACAAAGGTACAATAATGCTTATTTTTAAAATAAGTGGCATTCTTATTTTTTTAAAATAAGCAAATATTGCTACTTTAATAAAACAATTTACCTCATAGTGCAGCTAATGAAACACACAGATATTTTAAAGGTTTTAGGCCAGTGAGATGGTTCAGGTACCCACAACTGCAGGTACTGCGGTTTAATCCCTGGCACCATGTGTTGTGCCAGCCCCACTCCTAAGGCAGGTTGAGCCATCCATAAAACAATAAGTAAGTAGGTAAGTAAGTAAGTAAGTAAATAGGTAAGTAAATAAATAAGTAAATAAATAAATAAATAAATAAATAAAGGTTTTTAAGCTAATGTTATGGGGTTAATAGAACATAATGAAATATGTAATTGACCACCACCTTGCTTTTTTGAAACATACCATTTCTGTATAAAATATGCTTCATTCTGAAGCAGATTGATATACAAATTCATACATGCTATAAAGAATAAAGACAAACTGTTGTCTAAAACATTACCTTTTTCATATTCGCACATTTGGATATTGGTGAAAATAAACACTTAGTGCAATCTAACAACCTGATCTAAGCCTGCACATTCTTTCTGAATTTTGTCAGAGCAGCAGATGCAGGACTGTAGAATGAATAGCCTCCTTTAGAAGACTATTCAGAAGCTGGTGCTGTTAGGATTTTCATGAATATGATCAGTGCCTAAACTCAAATTAAATGTGAATGAAAATATTGAGTGAGTAGCAATCTTTTATATTCACCCTCTTGTCAATAATATCTGTTCTGCCAATTGACAAGTACAACTGAATCAATTCTTTTGAGCCTGAAGTGCAAAAACTCACACATTTGTTAAAATCTGTAGAGAAACCAGTTCTTATTTTTATGATGTGTCTCTAAAAAGAGTTGTGCTGTAAGAAAAATCATAAGCAGCTTGGTTTAGGTAGCACAAGCTACTATTGAATGCTAATGTGCATGTAAATATTTCAGTATTGGATGCTCAAAGTTAGATGAGTGATAGGATTGACTGTCAGATTCTAGGTAGTTCTATATTATTTTCCTAATTTAATGCCAGAAACTCAGAGAAAGCAGCCTTGACTGATCATAATCAAGATGTTGCCTAACAATTAGAGTATCACTTACTCAGAAATGTTTTTTAACACCCTTACATTCTTTTTTTTTCTTTTTCTTTTCTGTATTTAGGGCAGGGAACACCCTCTTTTTTGACATCATTAATACCAGAATCCCATGGAGTAAGCAGAGCAACAAAGAAATCTAGAATGACATGAATAACTGAATTCAAGGACCAACTTGCAATCACTGAGTTCTTAGGCAAGACGGTTTATCATCAGTAATTTGTGAGAAAATTAATCTAGTTTATTAAGCACTAGTTTCTACATAGTACAAACAAAAAAGATTTGCTATACCATACCTCTTATGTTTGATTGTGGATTTTTTGAGGTATAATTTAAATCTACCCTCAAAAGCAGCGCAGAGGCTTGGGGAGACAGTTCAGTAGAATAAGTACTTGCCTGGAAAGCACAAGGGTCTGAGTTCAATACCTGGTTCTGCAAAATAAAAATAAACAAATAAAAAAGCACAATTCTATGCATTTTGAACATGTATGCAGTCCTAGAGCCACCATTCAAATCAGTCAACTGAATTTCATCGTGCTCAAAGTTGGTTTGTATCTCTTCATATTTCCAGCTTCCTCTTCCCATTCCCAAACCGGAAAAAGAGACCCAGTTTTTATTCAACTATTCTTACCTTTTTGAGAGTGTCAAATGTCTTACAATTAAAGAGATCCATACTTGTGAAGAAAACAATTGTATAAATAGTTCATTAAGTATTATCATTATGCTTTTGAAATCTACTTTGGATACACATATCAATGATTTGCTTTCCATTATTTTTTAAACTTTATTTATTTATTTAATGAGTGGGGCTGACACACCCTGTAGTGTTGGGGATTGAACCGCAGTCCTGAGATTACTTAAACTGCCCAAGCAGCTACTTTAGACTGTTGCGCTATTTTGCTGGCCCCAAAATATACATTTGTGTGTGTGTGTGTGTGTGTGTGTGTGTGTGTGTGTGTGTATGGGTGTGTGTATGTGTGTGTGTGTGAGAGAGAGACTAGGGCTCAAAATCATGACCTTGAACTTGCCAGGCAGGCACTTGTACCATGGAGCTATCTCTCCAGCCCCTGCTTTCCATTATTGTTGAGGAATTTTTTCCAGGTACAATTTTCCACAATTTGTGTATCCAAAACCATCTTTGGTGAACATACAAGATGGATTACATCTTTTGGTAACTATGAATAAAGATGTTCTAAAAAGTTGTTGACATTTTTTCCTGAACCTTTTTCTTCAGTTCACTTACATGGCTATGTACTAGTAGACTGCTGGTTTCCATAGTAATGGCATCTTCAGCTTCATATGTGTATATAAGACTTTTCTAAAGACACAGTAACAATTTGTTCTTTTATAGCCATACAAGAAAACTAGTTACACTGAATTCTTGTCCATTTTTAATAATGTCTCCCTTTTTAAAATTTGGGCCATGACAATAAATGTTACTGTTGTGTTATCAACTTCGATTTGTATATTTCTCATGACTAATAGTCTGTGATTCTTTTATGAGATTGCTTGGTTACTTGTATCTTCATATATGATCTTTTAAAATACTTTGACCACTTTTGAGCGGAATAGTCCTACTGAAAGTTCTTCCTATGGCTTAGTTCTTCATATAACCTGTTGTGTGAGTGATTTTTATATTCAGCTTTTAGCATTGTTAGCGGAAGTGAAATTCTTTGGTATTTTTGAAGGTAATAAATATACAATTTGAAGATAATTGCTATATAAAACATCAGCTTTATATGTTCTTTGCCTTGTTTGGTATATTATTTAACAAATAAAAAAGTTAAGTACTTTCATTTGCCTCTCTCTTTTTTATCTCACGAGAAATCCCTATGCAATTTTTGAAATAATGGAGAATCAAGTCTGATACCAATGTAGTTCTCAGGAGAAAATCTGATTTAATGAAAGCTTTAGCTCAATTACCATGATAGTTAGTTTGTCAAAATCTACCTGTGAGTCATCTTTAGATCCATTTGCCTGTATTCTTGTATTAATTTAAGTTGGTGAATTTATTTCAATAAATGGAGACAACTCAGTAGAATACCTGTAAGAAGCTTGCTCTTTAGAAGGAGTCTGAATCAAGTTGAATTGTTCACAAAAGAAAGAATTTCCATTTGACATTTTGTTTTTCCTCAAGAAGATTCAGCAGGAAGTACGTAAAGCTTTCCTGAGGTGCTGAACAATGTTATAATATCTACAACGAAGTGTTTTTTAGTACTTCCAAGAAGAGAAAGCTTCTTCTCCTAAGATACATATCTACATTATTAAACATTTTCACTTCATATTTCATTATATCTCTTTTGCCGGGCGTGGTGGCGCACACCTGTAATCCCAGCACTCGGGAGGCTGAGGCAGGAGGATTGGTGCAAGTTCGAGACCAGCCTGGGCTACAAAAAGTGAGCTCAGGACCAGCCTCAACTGCATAGCGAGACCCTGTCTCAAAAAAGACAAAAAAAAAAAAAAAAAAAATCATTATATCTCTTTTATCTGAAATGTTTCAGAGAGATACATAGAAAGATTGATCAAATTTCAGGTGGATAACTAGGAATAAACTAATACCAGGATACTGTATTTATTTTCTTCCCCTAATCAGAGATTGAAAACTAATAGGAAATATATTCTGCAAAAATATTTGAAGAATACTTAGAAATTCATAAATGTTTGCATGAATAGGTAATGTATCCTATGTGCTACAAGTTAACAAGGAATGGGATTTAGCAAGTGGAATTTCATCCACTGCAACCTGTCTTCCCGGGCAATGATGTGCTTTTGGATGTAATAAAATGACTGTTGGTGTTTGTGTTTTATGACCAACTTGCAGAAGAATGGTATCTACGAGTACTTCAAGATATGATGGACGCAGATGACGTGTCGCATCTCACTAAACATCTGTGATACAGTGTCGCAGCATCTGCATGTCTATAAGTACAAGAGAGCACACATATATTAGACCTTTTGTTCTACCGACTTCATAGAATAATTTACATCTTATTTTAAAGAATAAAAACAAAGGCAAAAGAGGTGAAATGGAAGACTTGCCTTCTTGTAACCAAATCCTTATCTATATCCTTGTGAATTTCATGCTTCAAGACACTTTGTGATTCCTGCTAATAGTAGAATGATCGTCAAGAGTTTCACTGTGAGACCAAATAAAACAATTTAGGTATTATATTGATAGAACTGGTTAGTTATATATAAGTTTTCCAACATATAGTTTCCCAACACTGACTTTATACAGTGACAGTAGTCAAAACTAGTCCCATCTCATCCTGAATTTCCCTCCATGGCCCATTGACCAATATAACAATTTGATGTTTTTAGTGAAATATAGCACTAACAATGAAAGAATTCTGTTTTTTATAAGTTCTGCTATTTTTGTTTGCTAAATTGAAATAATCAAATGAATCAAATATCTTTTACGAACTCTTTGGTCCACGGCAAATAACAATGAAAATCAACACGGGATACTTGAGTTCATTTTGGCAGACTTCTTGCTTGAGCTAGAACTTTTACATATGGCAGAGCCCTACAAAACTATGGGAAGACATGAGAATAATCCTATGAGTCTAAATTAGTGAAAACAAATGAACATTTTCTTCTTCAAAGCATCTGTTCTATATATCGCCTTATTTGCAGTATGGAACTTCAGATGTGCAATCGTTTAGGCAAATAAGGGCATGGTTTAGGAATGTGAAGCAAGATTTATTGTACACTGACTCCTGTGTAACAGCAATGCTTTAATTATTACCTTGAGGCTGGGGAGATAGCCTGGGGATTTGGGCACCTGCTTGGCAAGCATAAGGTTGCCCAGGCTCAACCCTTGCGTCTGTATGCGTCTGTATGCCTTGCCAGCCCCAGAACAGAGGATATGCTGTGCTGACCACCAAAATCAGGCATGGTGGCCCATGCCTGTAATCCCAGCCCTGTAGAGGCTGAGGCAGCAGCATCACTATGAGTTTGAGCTACTTAGTGAGATACTGTACCACATGTACAAATTAAAATATATGAAAGTATTAATGTCTTTCCTATGCCTGGCAAGCCATGCAGAGGAGATTGTGGGATCACTTTGGAAGACAATTATAATTTTTTTTCAGGTAATGGAGCACTCCTAGGTCATGACATCATCAGCCAATACCTGAATGCAAGATGATTAAAGTGCTCTCCGTTTTCAGCAATGACCTACAAAACTAGAAACCTGAACAGAATGAAATTTAACTATTATCCTATTATATTCTTAGGGCTTTAACATAGAGGCTAAACTGTGAAGTTATAATATTTGTATATTTCAGTGTATGGTCAGAGATTTACATCTGTTATGTTGCCTTTGGATATCTATGTAACTAGATTCCTCTTTCTCAGAGGAAACTATGGGTAGCAGCTCTCATCTTTAAGTACAGAGATAATTATATGTATGGGCAGAAAAATAATAGGTTAGGCTTAGTTTCTGCATTAATTTATTTAAATTTTCAGAAATATTCTGTATGGTTCAAATCCAATAATCCTAAATAAGACGATGTAGTTTATAATTTCAAACATTAGAGAAAGTTTACTACCTAGCATGTTGGGTTGTAGCACATTATTTGGGACAATAGTCATGTATCAGTCAGATACATAAAAATTTTCACAGCCGGGCGTGGTGGCGCACGCCTGTAATCCCAGCATTCGGGAGGCTGAGGCAGGAGGATCAGTGCGAGTTCGAGACCAGCCTGGGCTACAAAAGTGAGCTCAAGGCCAGCCTCAACTGCATAACAAGACCCTGTCTCAAAAAGACAAAAAAAATTTTTTTTTCACATGCAAACATGGTCCCAAATTTGGAAAAATAATTTTGGTTGCAATATGTTCTCCCAATCTAAACTAATCATGCTGTTGATAGTAAAATTAGAAGTAATAGTAATAACATTTATGGTTATTATAGCAGACAATTATTGACAGCATATGCTATACCTGGCACTGTGAAAGTGTATTTATATTATTTTCTTTAAGCCTTACCAAAATTGTCTCTCCCATCTACCTCACTACTCTTGTATGTTTGTATTCCTAGCAATCAAAAATTATGAAGTGGGGTTTCCTAAGAAAAGTGATTTCATATTCATCTTGAAATAATGTTTTTGCTGCCAAAATGTGCTATTTTGATTATAGCTTCTCTGCATTTATCTGGATTCTCTGTCAATGAAATGCTGGCATGCAGCAAAGAGTACACTGTCAGATTTTTTAAATTGATTGAATGCACAAATGAATAATTAATTGTCTAGAAGATATAATCACTCCTTCAAATGTTTTCCTGCTAATAAGACTGAATGCCTGCTTCCTGCATTTTATGTGGTATACTAGTTAGAACTTCTAAGAACTGAAGCCTTAGGAGACGAGTTCTGTTTATTATGCTTCTAGATATGGCTGGGGCATATCTGGAGAGAATTATCTTAACTATATTGTCATTTTTATATGTGGATATCAGTCCTTTGTGGTTATCAGAGTGAAAATTCCATCTGATACTTGCTATATACAAACTGAGCAGAAACCACAGGCGTTCAAAAATGCTTGCTACAAGAAAATACAGTGCATTTTCAGAATTCTCAAATATTAAACCATAGAGATTATAGAAAACTCTATGCCAACAAGAGTCAGTAAAGATTATAAACATTATACACAGGAAAAAACAAAAGCATCTTGACTATGCCGACTGAGTCAACTGCCTCATTATTTAGTCTGAGACACAACTCAGGGTTTTTTTTTTTTTTTTTTTTTTTTTCCTCTATTGTATCAGCTATAATTTCAAAGCCAAGAAGATAATTGGAGAGTGGGAGAGCTAAAGGCACACACTGCACATGTCAGGGCAAATGGAAATGAGGAGGCAGGGAGAAGGCACGAACTAGTTTAACTTTTGATTATTTTTAGAAAAATAATTATGATTTATTAAATGAGAGGCAGTTATGCACACCTCCAGAATCTCAAAATTACAAGCCACCTGATATGGCATTTTAAGCTATTAAATACAAGTTTCAGCTGTTTTTTTTTTTTTTTAATGCTTTAATCTCTGTTTTCCTTGTCTGTAGAAAATAAATATTAAACAGCCCTGAGATTTTCAAAGAACATTTTGTTCATCATAGTTTTTAAAGCTGATTATTTATCTGTTTTCCAAATATGCAACACTGTACCATATCTGAGCTAGTACAAGCTGATTGATAAATATCTTTTGGCTTTCTTTTCCGATGTTCTTGATATTTGATGCCAATGATGTACAAAGAAAGATTTATTTAAAAAGTATAAACAAAATTTTGTATGTTTTGGATCTCCTGTATTACCTACTGTTTTTCTGTTAATCTTTAAACCTATTTTTATATAGCTTATGAACTTGCAGAAAATTCTAAGAGCAAAAACTACTTTTCCATGCCCTTGCATATTTTTCCCAAATCCCCAAATTTATGCATTATTGGAATAATACAACGAAATTCTACTTCTAGTCAATTATAAACAAAGCTGCTGCATGAAAAATGTCTAAAATATTACAATTCAATATCTGATATTATGAAAACAAACTGATAAAACATGTACTTTCTAAAATGTATTTTTAATTTTTATATTTTTTACTTTGAAAAGAAAAAAGCAAAAACAAAGAAAAAGAATGAGGACAACAACAATGCAACATAGAACAGTAAAAATTGTACAGACTTTCAAAACAACAATAGAAAATTAATAATGGTCATTATATGAAATATGCTTATTATCAAATTTGTTTTTCAGATGATCAGATATAGGCATGCAAGATTGATCAAACAACTAAGCATGAACTCTTCCTTTCAATAAATCTTATTTCTTTTTGTCCTTTTTACTTATTATTTTTTAATTTATTCTAAAGAGAGTGCAGGAATAGTAGATAAGACATTAGAGGCAATACACATATTGAAAAACAAGAAAGGTATTCAACCATGAGTATTATATTACACTTTTCTTACCTTAATGTGGTTGCTCAGATTATAAATATAAGCATAAAAAATTGGTCAAAGGAAAAATTCTAAACATTAACTGCTGTGTTCACTTATACTAAAACTGGAATGATACAGAGAAGACTAGCAGGACCCCTGCACAAGGATGACATGCAAATTTGTGAAGCGTTTCATAGTTTTAGATCCTGCACTAAATGCAAAAACAGAAAATAGAAAAAACACTAACTGTACCTTCCAAATCTGATGGAAATTATATTTATTTATTTTATAATAAACATTTAATATTTATATTTTATAATATAAATAAATATATTACAAATAAATAATATATTATTATATTTTATAATAAATATTTATATTTATTTATCTATTTATTTATTTACTTGTTTATTGGTGGTACGAGGGATTGCACTCAGGTCCTGGCATTTGCCAGGCAAGCACTTATTCTGCTGAGCTATCTCCTCAGCCCTCTTCTGGGAATTAGTAGTACAGTTATCTCAGCTATCCTGTATATATGTTGACATGATTTCACCTCTTCCTTTTTCCCTATCTTTTTTTTTCTTTCCTTCATCTCAATTGTTTATTCCTTATGTTTAGCTTCTTTCAGTTCTACTTTATCTATTTTACATTATGGATTTCATTTATTTTTTTAGGTTCTTACACTAAGGATACAACACAGTGTTTACTCATGTGGGGCTGATTTACTTCACTTATGAATTTAACCTCTAGTTGCATCCATTTACTTATAAAAGCCTCAAGTTTAATTTTCTTTATAGCTAAGCAATACTTCAATGTATAAAAATACCACATCGCTTTTATCCATTCCTCAGTTGATAGGCGTTCTGGTTGTTTCCAAGATGTGGCTCTGACAAATTATGCCGCTATAATCATAGGCGCACATATATCACTGTGGTATAATGTTTCTGATTTCTTATTTTTAAATTAGAACTTATTGGATTGAGCAACAGAGATAATTCTAAATTCTGAAATAATTCCATTCAAATAAAGTTGCTTATTTATCATTTGTGTATAGTCTGGTAAAGGGTATTCTAAGAAAACCCTTTGAGGAAGTAATATATCCATAGTTCATCAGTTAAGAACCTGCTGCATTAATATAGGAACCCACACATATTTGAGTCTACTGCTATTTCCTATAGTTTAAGTGATCTAAAAGGATGTGTAACTCAAATATGTAATTTAGTTTACTTGATGCAGTCTTGCTATGCAGTGCAGTTCAAACTCATACTGATCCTCCTTGCAGCCTCCACAGCACAGGGATTATAGGTGTGTGTCACTATGCCTGGTTTCGGGTCTGGCATGGAACATGGTACCAGGGACTGAACTTGCCAGGCAGACACTTAGACTGCTAACTATCTCTCCAGCACACAGGTTCAAATAATTTAATCTACAGATTATAAATTTGTTAATATACAGATAAGTATTTTTGTTTTAATGAATCAGCTGTGAAAAGTACTAGCCTCCCGTTACTGTTCATAAGCAGACAGAAAACAATTTACATATGGCCTATGTGGGAATAAAACTTTATTTATAAAGCAAGCAAAGCTGTATAAATCCGGTGAATCATGATTCGTCATTATCCTATTGTGTCATCATAAAAAAATCAGCCATTCCTTTGAGAAATCAAGAATATTGCATAACTTTCAATGAAGTAATTTTTCCTTCAAATATATATTAGAATATCATAGTTACTCTTTCTTGTCATTGTCAATAATTTTTTGGACTGTACTGGCTGCCCAATACAGCCATTCAAGAAATGATTGTAATGGGATTTTAATCTATTCCATACTTCCCATATGTCATTCCTGCTTCTGAGTTACATATTTCTGTGTGACATAACAGGTCAGTTTTCTTCTTCCTTGCAGAGATTTCCTTGGCCAATAAACAGCTCACTATAAATCTCCCTGGGACTGAACCCACCTTGTCTTTAAAACCTTCCTGTAAATTCTTGAAATACTGATGCAAAGAGAAGCTACTAACATAAACATCACACATAATGAAGTATAATACTGAGATTACTTTGCAAAATAATGTGCTAAAAACAGTCTTTTGGGGGTGAAAAATGTTGCATGCTTTACATGGAGCTCTGAGGTACACTTACACTTGTATTCCTGTGAGTACACTATCAACATACAGAGTTTTAATGTGTTTGCAAGCCTCTTTATGTTAGAAGAAGGTAGAAGCAGAGGGTCCTTATATACATTTTCAGCTGCATAAAATCTGTTTAGACAGTTTTATTGGAATTGGCCGCGAGCTTTCACTTGTTCAGTGGACTCTGAGTTACTGCTGTTTGATCCAGTCCTTATGTAAACTGCTTCAGTGTTTTCTCCACTATGTCATCTTTTTACTGTTGAAAGTATGCATAGTTTACCCACTTAAATAATCTGAAACACATTCCCTTTCCCCAACAATAGGCAAATAGATCTATTAAAACTTTACAAGTGCAGAAAGGAGCAATCCAGCCTTTAGCTTGAGTTTAGATATGTTCTGTTTTCAGCACTGATTTAAATTTTACACACTATATCTCATTTACCTTACATGCTGCTGGCAAACAAAGAAATATTGAAGAAAACTTCATATGTTTCATTTATGTTACAGTACTCTCTGTGTTCAACCCTGAATACTTTCCAGAATGTTAAATCTACCTGACATCAGGGAGCTCATGCCTTAATGATGAATTGCAGTCTAATAGAAAAGATAAACAACCCATTGCTATTGTAGCAGAGTAAGCATACATTTCCTTAAGCATAAAGAAATTACTAAATCCTATTCATCACAGGTACATAGGTTTATGGTATAAGTATCTCCTATGAACCATCCAAAGTTATTCTGTTCATTCTACAGTACCAGTGAGTTTACGCAAATAACTGTACACTATACAATTTTGGTTGCACAAAGAGAAAAAATTGTTATTTGGAGTGTAATTTTGCTTGCAATACTTCTTTTCCATTGCTTCTCATTTGGCAGCTAATCCTACTCAGATATTATCATCAATATGTCATTCATAAACTCACATTCACCACTGGTACTTAGGCTTATTAACTAAACAGCAATTATATTGTCATAGTAGGATTATGGGAAAGCATGCAACCCTGTGCTGCAGTGTGTCTTTCTTTACACCACAATGTGGTTTTTGTTACTAATATCAAATCATGATGTAAACAGTCTAAAACTATACAAGATGTCAATGATAGCTAAGGAAATATTTGATGAAGGTGACCATTTATAGATAACCTACAAATTTTAGCAGCTCAGTATTTTTATACCAAAGTATATCACACAAATCACTCTGAAAATTTAACGTAATATACAGTTTTGCAAATAATGTTCTGATATTTTTTTTTGGTTGGACCGAGTTTCAAACTCATGACCTTGCACATGCCAGGCAGGCACCTGTGCCATGGAGCTATCTCTCCAGCCCTAATAATGTTCTGATATTAAAGCCTAATACTTATGCAAAACCCAAAGAAGATTACTTTAGTACTAAGAAATAATTACAGTGCCCACTAAAAGTAGTATATAATCTTTCAGAGGAACGGATACAATGTGGATACAGTGCTGGGGTCCCGCACTTTCTTGAGAGAACCATCTCGAGATAGTACACAGCCTCTGTGATTCTAGAGAAGCCCCACTAGAACAAATATAAGCAACTTTTTTTAACATCTCATCATCACCACTTCGAATTTGTGGAGCACACAATGGTCTTTTGGTTGTAGGAAGTATTGTCTTGATGGCTCTCTGTATCTATAACAAAGAGAAGCTCATTCTGTTTTTCTTCATCCCTGGAAAGAAGGACACTGTCTGATACCATCATCCACATGGTAAATTTGGTGGGCAGGTCTTAGGAGTCCATGACTGAAGTTCTGTGGTAGCCTAAAATATCACAGCAAGTTCACTAAAATGGAATGTTTATAGCTCATAGACTGGTAGTATTAAAATAACCTGTATTTTCCTTTATTTTTTTCTCAAGGATAGAAGAGAAGGTGTGAACCTGGAAGTTACTTTATATAAGAGCTGGAAAACTAGTCAAAAGCTAAAGTCGTCTAATCAGATAGAAATCATACTAGCAAGTACTTGGAAGTATGTCAGCCTGGAGAAAGACATACCTTTAGTGGTGAGTTAAAAAATTATAGCCAGCTGTACTATACTTGTAAATACTACAGTACACCATTTGAAGTAATGAAAGTCCTATTAATATGCTTGCCTAAACTAACCATGTTGATTACCATAATTGTAATTCTACTTTAATTTGCATATATTAAGGGATATTTTGTGCTCACTAAATAATAGCTTTGTAAAACAATAACGTGTAAATAACATTGGAAGAGAAACCAGGCCTTGCCACTAGAGAAACCACACACTTGTGTTCAGGCTTCAGGCAATGATTTCATCTGAGTCAGAATGATCTGTTGCATCCTATCCTGCACCAGTCTTGCTTGGTGTTAATTGGAATCATCACTTTTGCCCTGCCACTTCTCAGAGGTGACAAGCATCTAAGCTCAGACTTTAACAATAATCATAGATATTTTTAAAGGAAGAAAACAGTTACATAAAAATAATTTCCCTATTTCTATTTAAAAATTAGAATGCAAGCTTGCATCTCATTTTTAGAATCATGTCATTGCTGTGTGGGCCAGACATTGAGCTGACATTCTCAATATGAGCAAGAAGTGATTCATTCCGTATATGTGATATTACAATTATCAGGCTATTTACTCTGTTATGGCTGCAAAAAATCCTGATTTTTCACACATTTAAATATGGAGAATTATGTACATGAAAAATAAAATTTTCCATTTTTGAGAACACAGTAAGAATACTGAGACAATATTTTAGTTAGTTAATTAATTATTTAATTAATTAATTTGACATAGGTCCTCCCTATGTCGCTTGGACTTGTAGTGATCTTCCTGTCTTAGTCTCCCCCAGTGCTTGGATGGCAGGAGTGCACCACCAAGTCTGCGTCTGGTGGCCCAGAGTTCAGACTCCAGTAGGACATGCAGTACCAGAGATTGTAGCCAGGTCTTTGTGCTTGCCAGGCAGGCACCTAGTCTGCCAAGCTATTTCCCCAGCTAAAGTATATATTTTGCAGCATATCTGTTCCTTGGATTTTAGGCTGATTTTTTTCTCTCTCTCAGCTTTCAAACAATAGAATTCATTTAATTTTTATTTAAACAACGTATTTGAAAGAAGACTTCAAAAGGAGAAACAAATTTAAGGTTATTGTGTCATTGAGGAGTGTACTATACTCCCAAATGATTATAGCTGTACCTTATTGTCTATGAAGATAGCTATATTCATAAATATAATAAGAAGAATTTTAATTTTCTTATCTGCTTCTTGCCTTGAAAATAACACGTACAAATGCTTCTGTAACAATACAAAAATAATGACAATTAATTACCATATAGGAGGCAGTGACATCTCATAAGAGGAAATTGTACATCAAAAGCACAATTTTTAGCTCCAGATATGTATATATTTCTAGATGATATATTGTAGATACTGCTACTGTGTATTACACTGTATATATTATGTTGTGCATTATATAAATTACACACATTGTGATTATTATGTTACATTTTATTATTTATAAATTGCAAGTTTACTCAATTGTTCTTTTTTTCCCACTGGACCAGGGTTCAAACTCATGACCTTGAACTTGCCAAGCTGGCACTTGTGCCACAGAGCCATCCCCTCAGCCCCATATTTAATTGCTCTTAAAATGTGAGCAAATACTATAATTTGATCCATTTTATAGATGAGAAAACTGATGTAGAAGGCAGGTAAGTCACTTTCCAGGGCTATAGAGCTTGAGATTGGGAGAGAAATAATTCAAAGTCTGGCCCATGAGATGGCTCAGCAGACTAAGCAATTGCTTAGGCAAGCACAGGGATGGGCTTCCCTGACACCACAGCACTGGCTCCACCCCAAGGTGCACTGAGCTGGTGACTGAGTCCTGGCATGGTGGCACATGCCTGCAATCACAACATGGGGGAGGCTGAATACAGGAGGATCACTATGAGTCTAATCTGCATGCAGAGACCCTCTACCAAATATATTCAAGAGAGAGAGACAGAGACAGACAGAGAGAGACAGAGAGACAGACAGAAGGCATTCTGGCTCTGACTGATCTACTATATTGTCTTTGTGGAGTATGGCCCTGAGAGAATAGAAGAATGGAGACACTACTTATCCAAGACAAGAAAAAACAAGAGTAGACAGCTGAGGGGCAGGATATGAAAGAGGCAGAGGAGCCCAAGAACTAGCATTTGAAGTACTATAACTGAGGGACAATCTTAAATTGAATGTGTCTCCCCAGCATATGTTTAAGTTAAAACAACATGCCCATCTGAAAATATGGCCTTCATTTGAAATAAGATCTATGAAAATGACCAACTTAAAATAAGGTAATTGGCACGGTCTCCAATGCAGTATACCTGAGCTCTTTTAAAAAGCATAAATTTAGACACTGATAGACAGCACATAGAGAATGTCACACAGAAGAGAAGATGGAGAACAGGTGCTGCATCTATAAGGAGAGGAGTAACATAAACTGGAGAAAAACTGCATCCAGATAGTCAATAGGTGTGAAGCGATTTCCCCTTATAGTTCTGACAAAGACTAACTTGGCCAATATATTGGCCCAGGCATTCAGCCTTCAGACTGACAAAAACATAAATGTCTTATGTTTAAAGCACTCAGGACATTTTTGTTATAGCAGCCTAGACAATTTATACAATGGCTTCAACTCAACAAGTGCACAGGATTAAATGTGCCAGTTGCAGATATGCATCCAAGTTCAAGGGAGAATCTGGACTTCACAATGACTGAATAAAACGTAAATGTAACAAAACCAAACAAAACGCTTCAGCATTTAAAAGGCGCACAAACCTACTTACTATTGTGAAATTCTAAACTTGTTTACAAAAAGCCTATCTGTTGCTTCAGGGTGACAAGCATCCTGTTTTGCACTTCTAGCCTAATCAGTTTGGAAAGCCAGCATGAAAATGACCCCACAATTATTTAATAGAGAGGCACAGCAGGCTAAAATTTGTTGAGCGTAAACAAGTGCCAAGAATTGTGTGATGCACCCTACTTGAATAAAATTGCTGTAGTGAAATACTAACCATTAGAAACAGCCATTTTGCAGCTAATAGTCAAATAAATGTGACAACATTTTAATAAATATAATGTCAGCCACATGGTAGGTTTTTTAGTATATGTTAATTTCCTTCTTCTCATGGGTGGCATGTTTATCATATAACTATTAATATTATTAAGAATGTATCAACAGAATCTCATAGTAAGTGCTGACCCTGCCACATATGAAACTTGACATTAGACAAATGCACTGTCCCCACTTTCCATGAAGAAGTGAGATCCAAGGTCTCATTTTTCTGGTTTTAACTTTCATTTAAAAGTCAGCATCTATGTCACCATTTGAAGCAATGACACTGTGTTAGTTTATTAAGGTCTGAGGAAGTGGGAATCTTATGTGTTAACAGTTTATTATAGGTAAGAGTCTTTTACGTGAGTAGGATCTACAGAACAATGTATAATCAAATATACAAAGTAGATTCAGATACTACACTGCCATATTCACCACATTGTTAGAGAGGTGGTGTCCTCATATCCTACTGCCTGCATAAAACAGAGTAGTCATTTAATTTACTAAAGTGAAATATAAAGAACATGAGACATAATAAAATCAATAATGTAAAATTAAATTTCTTTTTTTCTTTGATATTTTAATTAAGGATCATAATTTAGAAGACATGCCAAATTTATAGTAGGACCTGAAAAATGAACCTCATCTCATGATCAGCAGCTTAGTTCTGCTTAACCTAATTGTGGGTTTTTGCTTAAAATTGGATTGTTATGATATATATTGAAACATACAAGTGTTTTATTCACTTATTAAGTAATCGTGGTACATGTGTTAAAAATAGTATTCCTAAGCCTGTGAAGCAATGATTTTTCTTTGAATTCAGTTGTCAGAAAGATAAGGCTAGAATTAAATCTGTGTAATTTCATTCACTTGGGACTGAAAGTCACAAATAAACAGATATGAGGAAATGTTTTGGATAAACACTCTAAAGGACTAATGAATTAATGTAGCATCTCACTGATGCTCTCTGAACATTACTACTTAGCATAAATTTATCGAGGAATTGCTGAGAAACATGCTAAGCATACTGTAGGAGCTGAGGATATGTCATATGTCTGAAAGATGAAAGTAAAATATCAAATTTCCCCGTAAAAGGATGAAAAGAAGAGAAATTCTCCTTCTAAAAAAATGCTCCTAAAATTCTAACATGCAGAGCTAATCAAGATGCTATTTTTGCCTAAATTGTCAGACATGTTTCTATGCCGCTTCAGATATAATTGCCAAGAACTGTTTTTTTGTTTGTTTGTTTGTTTTGTTTTTTGCCTTATCACTCCTCACCATATCCTTTCTTTGGCCTTTCTTTCCATATGTCTCTTCCCTGCCTATTTCTGTCTCCCTTAACAACAAACTATTTTGCTGGCTGTGCACTAAAAGGACCAAGGAAATGGTATCCATCAAGTTTATCTCTTAGCACTATGCTTCCTCATAATATATAGGATACTACTGATTTTCAGGGTAATAAAATGCTCTCGCCATCTAACTACGGATATATGGTTATAATTATCCTTTCACATCCGTTTTTTACTCCTTTTTAGAACTTTCATGCTATAGTACCAGTAAAAATGAGAAAAAATATAATCCATCCTTTTTCTTCTTGTCTTTCAAAGGACAGGGGGTTATAACATTTATCCAGTTTCTCATATGCCCATTAGTTAAAGGATGCCCTCACTACTGTTAGTTTCTCTTCCACTCTGTACTATTTCATGGCCTGAGAGATAATCAAACATTGGGGGGACAGCAAAATAAACAGACTCACTGTTTTGCTTTATATAGGATGCCATCTGCACAAGCTGTGTCTGCATCCACACAAAGCTGCCTACCACATAAGCATCTGAACTCAGAGGCAGGCCAAGTGAGGTCAAGTACTAACACCACTGCACTTTTTGATAGGGCAGCCGATATAGACTTTCCTAGATGGTATGCATGCCGACAAGGGTGATTTTGTCAACTTTTGCTCTGTTAACTAACTAGCTTTGGAGGTACAGTTATATTATAAGCTTGGCAGAATGATGAGCTTAGAAACAGTTATCATTTTTTAGGATAGTTTTCAAATCCTAGAAAAATAAAAATTCAGTGCAACAAAAATAGCACCCAGAGTTATGGATTTGT
The DNA here is from genome assembly GCA_004027025.1 of Myocastor coypus. Classification (NCBI taxonomy): domain Eukaryota; kingdom Metazoa; phylum Chordata; class Mammalia; order Rodentia; family Myocastoridae; genus Myocastor; species Myocastor coypus. Next base: position 7,670 of record PVJA010016214.1, on the reverse strand, counting down.
AATATTTGCTATCTAATATCTAAAATATTTTCATTTTTTTCCTGCACTGTGAAAAGTGGAGATACTCTGCTATTAACAATACTACAGTGTGTGTGGGGAGGGATGAGGGAGTTGATCACTGTGATGTAAAGTAGAATCCTGGATGTCTAAGTCAACCCCATCAGGCTCAGTCCGAGCCCTGACTTATTGCATAATATTCTCAGTATTTAAGTGTCTTTAGGAGATATATCAGTGAGGAGTGCCAGGCAGAAGCAATGCCCAACTGGCCAACAAATAGCCCTTTACTATGAGGCAGCAGCTACTTAGTATCCAGGATGAATTTGAAGACACAGGGAAAACACAACGATTCTTGTTTTTTAAAAAGGTAAAACGGAAACCAAGATATTTATCTAAAAATTATTGTAGATATTTATCTACAATTTTAGATTTTAAAATGTTTTTATATCTTCAACTTTCCATATTTTTAAAAAATGCTGGACTAACCTAGTGAGCTCCTCCATTCCTGACTTCTCATCCACCTGAACTCTCCTGCCACTGACCTACCTACCAGCAAGCGCTCTCTGGGCCCATTTCCATTCTCGACTACTCGTCCACCAGAGCCGTGCCACCACTGACTGACCTACCAGAGCCAGGTGGCCTCAGCCCATCTCCACCTCCGACTCCTCATTCGCCTGAACTCCACCACCACTCACCTTCCTGACTGGGCCACATGAAAGCCAGGCACTAACTGCATAACTTCACCAAAGTGTGGAGATCACTGTTATAAAAAATGATACTGACAAGGAGCAAAATCCAAACTCAGGTCTTGAGTCCACCCAAAACAAATACAGAAGAAACTAGCATGGAAGAAGACAGGAATCATGCAGAAGAAATCTCTGAATCTGTAGCATCTGAGGCAGACGGACAAGTGCAGAAACGTATACAGCAACTCAGATCAGAGATAACATATGAAGTAAAGAACGAAATGCATGAATTAATAGACTCTGGAGTGGAAAAACAATTGCAGAAATGTACAGATGAAACCAGAGTAGAGATAACCTCGGAAGTGGAAAAAAAAAAAGACATTTCTAAATTAATAGCATCTAAAGTAGTAGAAAGGTAAAGAGGAGAACAGAGCAGAAATAATTTCTGAACTAGAGAGAGAAGGAGTAACTATAATGACTTAAATATTACTAAAGAAGACAGTGATAAAAAATTAGAGGAGAATAGAAAAATGGTGGATTCCCTGATTGAGCAATATATGAAAGAAATAGATATCATGTAATAGTTTGAAAGAGATATACAATAAAATAAAATCTCAATCACAACTTGGCAAAACCATATGAATGACAGTGAAGATAGAGTTTCAGATATTGAAGACACAGTTGCAGCTAGGAAAAAGGTAAGAAAGGACCTCTAAAAATAAGTAGGATGCAGGAAAAAAATAATTCAACATTTGCAAGAAGATGCAAAAATGAACAATGTGAGATTAATAGGAATCAATGAGAAAGAAGGATATAAAAAGAATATGGGCAGAAGAAAAGGCAGAAAACTTCCCAAATATCAGAAAACAATCAGACATTTAGGTAACTGAAGCATATAGAACCCCAAAAAACATCAACCCGACTAAAAACACACCCACATATATAACAGTCAAGAACCCAGAAACTGAGCAGAAGAATAATATACTAAAAGCTACTAGAGAAAAGAAACAGATCACATTTAAAGGAAAACCCGTCAGAATAACAGCAAATTTCTCTTCACAAACCATGAAGCAAGAAGAGCATGGAGCAGAGTGCTTCAAGTCCTCCGTGAAAAAAAAAATTTCAGCCCAGACTTCTATACCTGGCACAACCCTCTTTCAAGTATGATGGGGAAGTGAAATACTTCCATGAGAAAGAACAACTAAAGAATTTCATGATGTTAAAGCCAACCCTACACAGTATACTAAAAAATATTTTAGAGAGGAACCAAAATAACTGAAACTCAACAAATATAAACAGAAAGATCTCACCAAATAGGAACTCAATTAAACACTGGAGAAAAAGGGGTAAACAGTAGAAAGAAAAAGTCATGTCAATCATAAGTCAATACATTTCAATTATAACCATCAATGTAAATGTGTTCAATTCTTCCATTAAAAGAGTGGATAAGGAAGCAAAATTCAACAATATGCTGTATAAAACAAACACACTTAACTGATAAAGAAACTCATGGGCTTAAATTTAAAGGATGGAAAGCAATACTACATACTCCAGCACTTCAAAAAAAAAAAAAAAAAGGAGGGGTAGCAATCCCGTTTGCAGACAGTCTAAACTTCAAACCAAGATCAATTAAACATAACAAAGAAGGCCATTGCATACTGGTTAGGGGAAAAATTCAAGAAGAAGAGATAACACTCATAAATATGTATGTATCCAACACGGGAGCAGCAAATTATATAAGGAAAACCTTAATGGACATGAAAATATAATATCCAATACCACAACCTTAATAGGAGTCCTTAACACGCCTTTATCCCATAAAGATAGGTCAAGCAACCAAAAAATTACACAAGAAGTATCAGAACTGAACCAGAATTTGGAAGAACTGGAACTAGTGAATATACACAGTGTCCCAACCAACCACTTCAGAAATACACATTTATTTTCAGCTGCTAATGGGTCATTTTCTAAAATATATCACATATTAGTACACAGGTCATGTTTAAGTATATGAAAGAAAACAAAATTGTCTCATGCATATTATCTGATCACAGTGCAATGAAACTGGAAATAAATTACAAAAGAAACCACAAGAACTCCAGAAATACATGGAAATTAAACAACACTCTTCTCAACAACCAGTGGGTTACAGAAGAAATTAAACAAAAAATTAAATAATATCTAGAATTTAACAAAAATTCAAACACCACCTGCTGGAATTTATGGGATGCAATGAAAGCAGTTCTTAGAGGGAAATTTGTAGCTATGAAATTCTACGTACACCTTAAGAAAACATGACAAGCACAAATAAATACTCTCAAGAAGCATCTAAACCAACTAGAAATGGAAGAGCAAATGAAATCCAAAGCCCAAAGAAAGAAGGAAATTAAAAATGATAAGAGCAGAAATTAACTCAACTGAGACAAAGAAAACAATACAAAGAATTAATATATCAAAACCTGATTCTTTGAAAGATTAAGTAAAATTGATAAGCTCCTAGCTAACCTCATCAAAAAGAAGAAAAAAATGACTCACATTCAGGCAATGAGGAATGAAAATGGTGAAATTACTACAGACCCAGCAAGATTAAGAGGATCATAAATAGCTACTTTGACAATCTTTACTTTCACAGAATTGATGACACAGATGAAATGGAGAGATTACTAGAAAAGTACCAATTATCCAAACTGAATCAAAAAGATATAAGAACTCTCAATAGCCCAATAATGCGAATGAAATACAAAATGCAATAAAAAAAAAACCTACTGACAAAGAAAAGTCCAGGACCTGATGGATTCAGCACTGAATTCTACATGAAATTCCTAGAAAACATAAGGCAAATGCTGCTCAAACTCCTCAATGAAATCGAAAAGGAAGCAATCCTTCCAAAATCATTCCTAGAGGCAAGTATTACACTGATAGCAAAACCAGAGAGAGAGATGCAACTAAAAAAGAAAACTACAGGCCAATTTCTCTCATGAACATTGACAGAAAAATCCTCAATAAAAATTTTGCCACTAGAATAGAACATATTATCAAGAAGATTATACACTATGACCAGGTAGGATTCATCCAAGGGATGCAAAGATGGTTCAATATTTGCAAATCTATAAATGCAATTGCACTGTATTAACAGAGTCAACACGGAAAAACACATGATCTTCTCCATTTATGCAGAAAAGGCCTTTGACAAAGTCCAGCACTCATTCATGTTCAAAGTCCTACAGAAAATTTGATAGATGTTCTCTGCCTGAACCTGATAAAAGCTATCTACAACAATCCAACAGCTAACATAATTCTAAATGGGGAAGTCCTGAAGTCTTTTAGTCTCAGATCTGGTACAAAACAAGAATGTCTGCTATCACCACTCCTATTCAATATAATTTTGGAATCATTAGCTACAGCCATTAGACAAGAAAGAGAAAATAGCCGTGTGTGGTGGTGCACGCCTGTAATCTCAGTACTAGGGAGGCTGAGGAAGGGGGATCGGTGCGAGTTTGAGACCAGCCTGGGCTACAAAAGTGAGCTCAACGCCAGCCTCTACTGCATAGTGAGACCCTGTCTCAAAAAGACAAAAAAGAAAAAGAGAGAGAGAGAGAGAGAGAGAGAGAGAGAGAGAGAGAGAGAGAGAAAATAAAGGAAGAAGAATAGGAAAAGAAGAAGTAAAACTATCACTATTTTCAGATGACCTGATAATCTACTTGAAAGACCACAAAAACTCCACCAACAAGCTACTAGAATTAATACACAAATTCAGTAGCATAGCAGGTTACAAAGTCAACACACGAAAGTCAATAGCATCCCTCTACCAGATAACAAACACACTGAGAGAGAATTTAGAGAAACAGAGCCTTTTGTGATAACACTGAAGAAATCGAAATATGAAGACATTAACCTATCTAGGGAAGTAAAAAACTTTTTTCAGTGCAAACTACAGTACACTGAAAAAAGAGATCCTAATAGATTTCAGAAAATGGAAAATATATTTCCTGCTCCTGGATAGGAAGAATCAACATTGTAAAGACGTGCATACTCCCTAAATAGTTACAAATTTAATGCAATTCCTATCAAAATATCAACATACCTCAAAGACCTGGAGAAATCATTCCTCCAATTTATTTGGAACCAAAAAAGAACCAGAGTTGCAAGACAATTCTGGGCAAAAAAGACAGGGCAGGAAGCATTACAATTTCTGACCTGAAGTTACACTACGAAGTTACAGTAATCAAATCAGTTTGGTATTGGCAAAAAAAAAAAAAAAAAAAAAAAAAAAAACAGACCGGGGGATCAATGGAATAGGGTGGAAAATGCAGAATCAAATACAAACACATTCATCCACGTTATCTTGGACAAAAGGCCAAACATTTTTAATGAGAGAAAGATGCTCTCTTTAATAAATGGTGCTGGAAAAACTGACTCTCTACATGCTGAAAACGAAAACTTGACCCACGTCTATTTCCATGCACTAAACTAAAGTCAAAATGGATTAAAGATCTAAGTATTAAAAGAGAAACATTAAATCTCCTGGAATAGAAAATGGAAGAAAATCTTCAAGATATTATGGTAGGAAAAAGTTCTTGGACGAAAATCAAAATACACGTTTAACACTAGAAAGCAGCAACAAATGGGACCTCCTCTGGCTAAGAAGTTTTTGCATGTCAAAAGAAATCAGCAACAGAGTGAAAAGACAATCTACAAATTTCAAAAAGATTTTAACTAAGAAGGATTCAGACAAAGGTCTTCTATCTAGAATTTATAAAGAACTAAAAACCATTAGGTTCCCAAAATTCAAAGACCTAATCTAGAAATGGGCATCTGAAATGAACACACATGTCTCAGAAAAAGAAATTCAGTAAGCCTATAAGTACATGAAGAAATGCTCCACATCACTAACCATCCATGAAATGCGAATTAAAACAACACTTAGATACCATCTCACTCCAGGAAAAATGGCTATCATAAAGAATTCAACAAATTTGTTAATGTTGGAGAGGCTGTGGGGAAAAGGGAAGCCTTCTTCATTGCTTATGGGAATGCAGATTGGTGCAACCATTATGGAAAGCAGTGTGGAGACTCCCTAAAAAACTAGAACTGGAGGGGCCTGGAGGGATGGCTCAGTGGTCTAAAGCGCCTGCTTTGGAAAGCTTGGGCGGCTTCAGGGACCGCGGTTCAATCCCTGGCACCACATGCTGCACCAGCCCTGCCCTTGGGGTGGGCTGAGCCAGCCATAAAAATGAGTGAATAAAAAAATAAAGAGTGAATAAACAAAGGTTCTAAAAAAAAAATAAATAAAAAAATAAAAAACTAGAACTGGAAATCCCATTCATTCCAGCTACCAGCCTACTGGGAATTTTCTCAGAAGTACTGAAAACATCATACCCTACCGATATCTGTGCATCTGTTTATAGCAGCTCAATTTGTAATAGCCAAATCTTGGAAACAACTGAAATGCCCAACATTTGAAGAATGGTTGAAAACAATATGGTCTTTTTATAAACGGAATATTTCTCAGCTATAAAGAATAATAAACTGGAAGACTTCATATGTAAGTGGATGTATATTGAACATATACTCGTAAGTGAAATAAACCAGACGTACATGTGTAAATATTGTATAGTCTTCCTAGTGTAAGAATTCTAAAGAAGAAATAAAAATGCAAGGACATAGCACAGCTGAATGGAAATAAAAAACTTATGGATTAAACAACAAAGTGACTAGAAGCAGAAAAGAGAGGAAACATAGCAGTAGCAAACTATGCACATATGTACACAGGATGAATCAGATCTTGGTCCTAAGAATCTTCAAGGCTTTTCACATTGATGATAGCAATATTGGACACTAAAATTTGTGTGACACTGTGGTCTTTTAGATGTGTACTGCTTCTAATGTAAACTCAGTTACATCTATACTCTCTAGCAAGTAATTGGTTGGTTAACGAAAAAACAAAGTTGTATTGATCGAGAATAAGAGACTAAGCAAAATGACACAGGCTTGACAGGCTACAATTTTGTGCATCCTTGGATTTCTAAATGTCTGTGTAAAAATGTGTAACTGCTTTTATGACATTATATAGAGATTTAGTAGAATATCAATGATTGACAGAAAACACCAATTTCAAGCTAAGTCTAAGATGTTTGATATTCAGAAAGAGTGATGTTAAGATCAATTACTTATGTTATAGAGTAATAGTATTATGAAGCTTCTCTGCTGCAGGATTGAGAATGTAAGTTAACAGAAAAAAAATGGAGAAAAACAAGGGCTATGAGGATAGCCAATAGTTTGGTCCTAGCCCTTCAAGGTCAGTGAGGACTCAGGACATAAGAGAGCCTGTGCTATAACATCCCATAACTCAGTAGTTTCCCAAATTTTCTGGTCAAGAAGATTATGGGAACTCAGAGGAAAGACACAAATGAAGTATAGTGTGTCTAAGGAGAGTCACCTAGAGAAAAAAACACTTCTCTCAGGCTTTCACAGAAATCAAACTAGTCAAGCAATGGTCGTGACTCATCCCGAATGCTGACACTGACAACAGTTCTACAAAGCACTGTACATGGTTCCAAAGTTAATCTTGAGGGGATTTGACCTTGAAAGATACAAAAGATGAATGTTTTCCTATACAGGTCTTGCTGTAACTTGCCCTTGATCACCCAGCTTAAAAACTTAACTATGAGGCATAAAAGGCAGAGTTGGATTAGTGTGATGATTTCTAAGAGGCTTAAATCAGTACCCTCCAATATTGTCAGTTTCACTGGTAACCCACTGCAATCATGAAACATTAGACTGTGTATATAACTACTTCTCAGTTCAAACAGAAGAATTTTTTTCTTTTTTTTCTTTCCTTACAAATATTGATTAGAAAACTTATCATGTCTACACCCTGTGCTCTGTATAACTACTATGAGGACAACAATATGCAATGTGTCAATTATTGTAAATGTGCTACTAACATGTTTTAAACTATCATATCGTTACTTCTTTCTTTCTTTT
>PVJA010016213.1:0-43717 GCA_004027025.1 Myocastor coypus | reverse complement strand
ATATATATATATGTGTGTGTGTGTATATATATATGTATACACACACAAGATAGGTAGGATAGACAGACAGGTAATTCTCTTAGTTCAGTGAGGAGAAAGGTTGGCAGTAATGTTGTTTAGACAAGATATCATGTTTACATCTTGTCCTCTGAAGAGCTGCTACAAACACAACAATATGCAGTGTATTAATTATTGTATTATAACTGGCATACTAACCTGCATTGAAAGTGTTTTACTGTTATTTTATCTTTTTTCTCATTAAAATGCATTAAAAGGATAAAACTATATATATATATATATATATATATATATATATATATATATATGTGTGTGTGTGTGTGTGTGTGTGTGTGTGTGTGTGTAGTGTGTATTGGCTTCTCTTATGTGAGAAATCCAAAGTACAAATAAATGAAAGCAACATAAAAGATAGAAGGTAGGAAACATGGCAATAGCTTGCAAGTGAGAAAGGAAGGAGGATGGAGGGACGCTGGGGAGAGACTAGGGCTGGGAAGGGAAACTAAAGACAAGGATGGTGTGGGGTGTGCTTATTCCAGCTCTGCCTGATGCAAGATTCCCCGCAGAAGCGGACTAGCAACGATGGAAAGTTGTAAGTAAATAGTACAATAAGCATGTATCAGTAAAAATCTTTAAGGCATCTACTTTATCATAATTCACTGATTTATTTACTTTTATTGTTAATGCCTTATCTCATTTCAGTAAATTTCATCTCTTTATCCAAATGAGTGTACCGTAAAGTAGCAGACGCATTAAAGGAAAATGATGGACCAATAAAATATTATGATTAAAGATAGGCAACAAATCTTCTATAATTTTGTAGGATCTCCCTCCTGAAACTTTTTAATAAAAGCAGAGGAATGAAGGACTATGGGTGATAATTTTTCAACTGAAGTAATGCTTCAGCAACTGCAAAACACAAAATGTTGCATAAAATTTCTAACCTCCCATATAAGTAATGGTTCATGTTAGTAAACATTACACAAATTAAGTTGAAACTAAACATATATGCCTAAGATAAATAATGTAGGAAGGAAAATGAGAACATTTATAGGGGTGTTTACAGTGTTCTTTCACTTTTCTAATGTGCACTGCAATAAATACTTTTTGTGTTTTATTCACACATCAGTTCAACAATGGCTCAAATAGCAGAGGTGACAATATAAATGAATTGGCATATCCAAAGTCACTGAGTGAATGGAAAGCCAGTAATCTAAACGATGTCTCCGCTCCAAGTTTATCACTCTCAAATTTACTGCACTACTTAGGTAACCAAAGGAAACAAAGTTTCCTCGACAGTGGAGTAAAAAAAGAAAATCACTTTTAGAGTTTTTAAATGTAGTCTCTGGACTTTGTGAAAATCAGTCTGCTTTGAAAGACCAAGCTCTAGGTAAGAGACTCTTCAAAATGCAGCAATCCAAAGTGCTCGGGTACATACTCAGTTGCAAAGAAGGAGGAAAGAAGAAAGGACAGAACATGAGGCGCTGGAGGTAATGATCTCTCAGGTTCCCAAGGTGACCTGTACTTGGGTCTTCTGCCCTGTAACAGCGTCCGTCTTCTACTCGTTCCAAACACAGCTGGCCTTCACTTCGGGAAAAGATGGTGCTTTACTCACCACCCCTTGCTTGGCTCTACCTGTCGCACCTGCTTGGTTATTGTATTTTCTCCCAGCGATTCTTAATCAATAAAGCATTCTCCACGCTTCTACTAAAGGTCGCCTTTTACCCCTGTGTACTCCTGAACTAGCCCAGAAAATCTACACTGAGATCTTCCTCCACTATCCTCTCTGATGTTTTTTAGAACCTCGCATTGTAGAATTGTATCAAGTAGCACTTTTAAAAGTATGGTCTTAGTTTTTCATAGATAGCATTATATTAGTACCGTCGAAGCAAACCATGAAGTGTAGTAAACACGCCCGCATCTTAGGGATCTGTCAGAGTATCCCCTCTCATCTACCCTATATTCCTTTCAGCCTGGGCAAACATGAAGTACAATGGAGAAGCAAGAAGGAATTTTGACTTATTTCCTCTGTTAGCAATCCCAATCGCTTTTAAGCATTTTTATGTGTACTTATCAGCCATCATTTACCTAATAGCGTATAAGAAAACTCATGATAACAGCTTTATGATAATAGAAATGAAATAAAATATTTGATCTCCTAAGATCGGAGATGTGAGACACAGAGGATTGCTGCAGGCATCTGGTGAACCCTGCCTGACATTCCCACCGTTGCCTGGGCTTAGTCGAGCTGTGGCTGCCTCTTTCACCACCACCATCACTCTACTTTTGCTGAGCTGCTGCTGCCTGCCCAACCAGTAGTGGGAGCCGTAGGGCACCCTACCCTGTACTCACCCAACATGGACAGAACCCTGAAGTGCTTCAGGCTGCTGTCATCATCATGGAATCCTTCTGGATCTGAGGCTTACCCCTCTCCTCACCACGGAGGGGGCCACACTGGCCCTACACGGCAGGACCTTTGGTGGGCCCTATCCCACCTTCCCACTGTCATGGGACCCATCCTCCCTCATGATCCTCCCCGTAGCATCACTTCAGAAATGGAGCAAATATGGGGAACATCAAAAATGTCAAAAGGAAGGAGTAAAAGGTAATCTAACACCTCTAGCATACCACCAAAATTCTAGGAGACAAAAATCATAAATGACTCTGAAAATCACACATCTGAAATTTCTGAAATGATATTAACTGAAGCGAAGAAATAACTCCATCAGACTATGGAGGAAATCAGGTTAAAAAATAGTATCTCAGGTAGGAAAACAAATGATAACGATCATGAAAGCTTGAAAGCTTAGCAGCACAAATATCTTCCTGGTCCCAAATTGAGTCCCTAATACCACATGCTGAGCTGGCCCTGGAACCCTAGGCACAATGCACAGGCTGTGAATCCAGGCTTGCTGGCACACACATATCATCCAAGCACTGAGGAAGCTGAGACAGGAGGATCACTATCAGTCTGAACTTTGAAGTGAGAACTTGTATCAATACAAAAGTAATAATCAATGTGTAGGGTTTTTTTTTTTTTTTCACATTTACCTCTCTCCTACTTGAACATATATGAAACTCTTGAGTTGATGAAGCTGCATAAATACAAGAAAGACCATGGCTGTTTTCTGATGGTCCTCAATAATCATATTCTCTAAGTCTGTAGATTCTCATGAGCTTGACAGATGTGGTGTCCTGGATCTTTAGCAAGTGGAGATGCTACTCTGTGGTACAGGTTCTGTCTACTTAACAAAGTTTAGTGAACATAGTGTACGTTTTCGGTTTCACAATGTGCAAGCTTCTGTGATGATGAGAGTTATTTTTCACGATATTTTTCTTAACTAAAATACAGTTACTTCTAGGAATACCAGAATGTCCTCATTTAGTGTTATAGTTAATACAAAGGAACTTTCACTTATCATTCTCTACTGATGGATGATATTTAAACTAAGTAAAATGTCAAAGGAAGAAAATAAATTTTAAAAATTGAAAAAATTAAGAGGTTAAAATTCATATTATTAAGTAAATAATAAATTCTGAGGGCTGGTGGTATAGCATTTGCTTAGGGAAGTGCAGAGGCCAGGGTTCTGTTCCTGGCCCTGCCTGCCATGCTGACCCTGCTCTGGAGCATGCTGAGCCAGCGATGGAGTCTGTGTATGGTGGTTTACGCCTATAATTCCAGCACTTGGGAGGTATAAGCAGGAGGATCGCTAGGAGTCAGTAGTGAGATCTTGTACAAAAAAAAAAAAAAAAAAAAAAAAAAAAAAGAGAGAGAGAGACAAAAAACATAATAAAATATGATTTTCCTAAAGTCATCCCATATAAGACTTTAGCATGTGGCTTCATGTAAATTTTATGTCAAATAAAATATATGCTCTACCTTCATATTTATGTACCTATGTATGTATATATGTATGTATTTTTTGTATTTTAGGGAAGGGCCTATAGGGTGCTTAGTATCTCATGACTGGATGAGACTTGTAGCGATCCTCCTATTTACAGACTCCCAAGAGCTGGGATTACAGGCGCGTGCCACCACACCCGTCTCAATTGTTTTCTCAGTGCAACTTGGGGGCTGGGCCGGCACTACAAACTCAGCAATTATATTCCTTCACATTTAATTTAATAATGGCAATTTCAATGTAATAATTTAATTTAAGATAATTTAATTTCAGATGAAATTTCAAAATAACACATTGAATAGATTATTTTAAAATATTCAGTTGGACTAAAATGCTATCTTTGATAATACTAGGCCGACAAACATGGGAAAATTATTGTAGTTCAATGGAGATCATGTTTATAATGTAATAATTGCTAATTTACTATAAGATTAATTTTGGACATGTAGGTAAAATGTTTATGCAAACTATTATACAGTTGATGCTATTTGGAAAGTCTTAATTTGGGCCTTGTGTTTTGACCCATTTTTAAAGATATCTCTGTCCTACAACCCGATAGTAAGGTAATATAGTATCTTCTATAACTGTACAACAGCTATATAAGATGAAATAGTTGGAAGGATGCTAGTATTTATCAGGTGGTGTACGAACTGAGTAAGTTGGGAATTATTATCTAGTATAAGGCACAATGATGTCAGGGACTAGAAAGAAAATTGTGGTTAAACCTTAGTATCTATATGCAGAAATCTATCATCTACAATCAAATAATATTGCTATGACAGAAACATAAAGTCATAGAGAAATAAACATAGGATGTATTAATATATTGCATCTTATTTTTGTGCTACATAATGCAAAAAACATGTAAACAAGTTGTTTTCATGTAACATGGTACATAACATACTGGTGTTCAGTGATAGCCTCTGCAAATCTTACAACAGACCAGAAGCACAAAAGCTACTGCCAATATTTCAAAAATGCATCTTGGAGATGGGAAATAACCAGTATGCTCCCAGTCAAACTGATTTCCACATAACAGCCATTGAAAGATTATAAATTCATTTTTTTAATGTTCAAGGACGTTGATACTTATAACTCAATGAAATTATTTTTTTTTGGGGGGGGGGATCAGGGTTCAAACTCATGACCTTGCACTTGCCCAGCAGGCACTTGTGCCTTGGAGCTATCTCCCAAGCCCCCTCAATGAAATTCTTGAGGTCGTGTCTAGAGTATGTCTAGCGTAAGGGATAGAACTTGATGAGGGTGTGTTCAATGTGTGTGTGTGTCCTGCCTTTCGCTGCTCAGGTTCAACCCTAAGCAAAGCTTTCACCTCAGGTAATCACAGGTGTCTGTTCTGTACGTCCATTTAGCCTACTAAGTTCTTCCTTAACCTGCCTGTATTCCTTAAGTGGAATCTGTAAGACCAGCTCTGAAATCTTGGTAGTGGCTTAGCTGTAGCTGTGGGGAAAGTTTTAATATTGTTGCGGGTATGCAAAGATTCTGTGATACAAAATAGCTTAAGCAAACACTGCTACTGTACTTTGAAATGTACGTTTTCATCACTAAATCTTAAGGGAATAAAGTAGTTATTTTACAGAATCAGTAAACCTTATCGGATTTGTTTGCCTGGGAAGGTAGACTATCAGAACAGTAACTCCATTAAAGTGTAACATTGTCTCTTCTTTTCAGAACATAGGTAAGAAGTTTAACATCCCACCTACGACATCTTGCCTAAAACACAAATTTTGGCACACGGTAGTACTCATCCTAAATGTGTGCTGGCTGCATGGGTTCCGGGGCTTCCCTGTGACTTCTCCATGCTGGACCAGCTGCTCCACGATCATGTCCGCCTCGCTGTCCACTTCTGCTCTGGGTTTTCTTCATTCACTTCATTTCCATCCTATTTTTCGCTTCCATGAAAATGAAGGCTCCAAAAGATTTAAAAATACGTTCCTTCTAAATCTCTTCACAGATTTTACCATAGGACTATTTGAAAAGATTTCAGGGGTTTTTGCAAATTTGAGTAGAGTTCACATGGCATATAAATGCTTAATTCTTTGCTTTTTCCTTAGTTATTAAAAGCAAGTAATGGCATGCTGAAGGTGTAAAAGCAGCTGAGAGCTACAAGGAAATATTGAATAACTATAGTGTCAGGTTAAGGAATATCAGAGCTCCATTTGACATTTGTGAGATAGTGGTGGTAAGGCTATGGCACGTGTGTGACAACGGGCGTACAATTCTCCCTTAACGTGTGGGCCAAGTCACGCCGCCCCAGCAAGCAACTCTGGGTCATGGCACAGAGCCTCTGCACATGCTCGGAAAGGAGTAGCACTGTGAGTGATGACGTCACAAGAGGTTCTCTGAAAGGTTCGTGGTCCCTGTTCCAAGTGCAACCTGGTAGAGAGGGTGGTAACCTTCAAGGAACGTGCCCCTACTTTATTAGCTCCTTTGCTGTGTCCTGAAAGCAAGCCATGTGCACTTTGCAGGATAAAACAATGTTAAATATATTTCATAGTATTAAATAATAAAAACAAAGTAAATGTCTTTGAACATACTTATGTTGAAATCATTTAACTCTTTGAACAAATAATACTTAAATCATGTATATGCTAAGAAGTCTTAATACAAGATATAATTGTTTAAAGATCTCTTAAAAGATTATAACTTGAGAGACAATGTAGGGACAAAATTAAGGTATGCATAAATTTAATTAAAAAGTTATTTGAGCCTAAATTTTTCTTGATGCATGTAAATTATTGATTTATTAAAACAAATTACAAAGTTACAAGCAATTAATGCTAAATTCTCTCAAATTTTATTTCTTGCTTAAGAATAACTATAAAGGCAAAGAACTGTCAATATTGTATGTAATTTTGACTATCTTTTGAAAAATTTTCAGACTAACTCCAAAGAACAACAATGCAGAGGCAACCCTTCCTTCCTTTGGATTCTTTCCGCTTTCCTCCATACTGTGTCCACCTATTACCTGTCACTTTTATTGACATTTTTTCTTAATGCATTCCTAAAGCAGTGGTTTCATGGCCCTGTTTCCACTCACTGTATACTTTCTGTTCAAATAATTATAGTTCTTTCAACTTCCATTCTTTATCCAGTAGACTTGTGATTCTCAGATATCAATTTCTTTTTTTTTTTTTTGTCTTTTTGAGACAGGGTCTCGCTATGCAGTTGAGGCTGGCCTTGAGCTCACTTTTGTAGCCCAGGCTGGTCTCGAACTCACACCAATCCTCCTGCCTCAGCCTCCCGAGTGCTGGGATTACAGGCGTGCGCCACCACGCCCGGCATCAATTTCTAACTATTAATGTCCTGAGAAACACACCAGTATTTTCAGCTGCCAACTGTCTTCCCATATGACAAGATGCATGTGCAAACCCATCCAGGTGATGAGCAAGAGCATTACTTTTTCCCTTTCCTGCCCGCACTGCCCTCCAAATTCTGCTTCATGGCTGGCTTTCTTTCAAGCTCACGTAGGAGTATGTGCTTACAGCCTGGAGGTCTAGAGGCTACCCGGCATTTTTGTTTATTTATTTATTTATTTATTTATTTATTTATTTATTTATTTATTTGTGTGTGTGTGTGTTAATGATCAGTGAAAATGTTTTCTTTCTACTTTTCGAAATCTTTTTATGTTTAAATTTTTTTGCATACGCTGATTTGCTTTGTTCACAATTACCTCTATGCTAATCTTAGAGTGGCCTTCTGCTCACACTGTACATCTAAGTTGCTCCTTATTCTACAGGTTCAAGTTCAAATAATTGAAAGTCTATAAAACATAGGATTCTTTCAAATCACATGGCAGGATTCAGTGAAATCATCCTGATCTAGTGATTCCAGCACTAATTATGTGTTTGTAATTTTATTTATTTATTTATTTGTATATTAGGGAATTGTGTATAGGGTGCTCAGGGTCATACTACTAGATCAGACTTGTAGTGATCTGACTCCCAAGAGCTGGGATTACAGATGTGCACCACCAGGCCCAGTCTCTATTGCCATCTCAGCGTGGTAGGCCCAGGGATCGAACGCCAGCCTCCTGCACCTGCATCTAGGTGCTGTAATCTGCTGACCTATTGGTCTGGCCCTGCAGTTTTAAAGCTCTCACATATATAGCTACATACCAAACACAGAGTAGACAGAAATGCAAAGTTGGGCCATAGTTGAAAAACATGAAGATGCCTTTTATATCTTTATGTAATAAGTGCAATAACTTGCTGAAAACACGACCTGACATAATGAAGCAATTTACCACGGTATAAACACCACAAAATTAGCTACAAGTTTCACATAGTGGACTTACAATTTGACCTCTGGGTACCTAAGCATAGTTTATTGCGTATAAGCAAAAAGTGACCTGTACTGGCCCCTACTGCACGCTAGCTACTATGAGTAGTAATGGGAGATTCCAGAGTCACAACATAATTATTCGCACACAAAACTTAACTAAACCTCAGCAAAGCAATGCACTCGTCTTCTGGCGTGCAGAGCGACTTTGGTGAACAGAGGTCTGCTCCTGTGTGTTTGCGTCATCAGCATCCCTCCCACACAGAAGCATAACTCCCTGTGCAGTGGAACTAGGAGCTAAAGTCTTGCACATTAATTACGTGATAGGGCTCTGCATACTGGGGATTAATTTTCCTATAAGAGACATAGCACAGAACTGTTACCTGCTTTCTTCTTTTTATTTTTCTTCGATTTCTATCCTTTTGCCACAGGAAGACACGACATTTGTTCCCTCAAGCAGACATGACCTTGCCCTTGACATCTTGCAAGCAGACTGGCTCCTTACCTCATGCAGAATCTAACAAATAGCACCGTCACCATGGATTTGCAGCCAGGGGAACTGTGAGATGTGCAGTGTCTGCCGTGAACAGCCATTTGTGACATTTTACTATGGAAGTACAGCTACATAGAGAGAATTTGCCTAACAGTGAAAGTCAGTGTGTGGTCACAATTCATAGTTCAAAAAAAGTTAGAAGATTGAAAATAAATGTGTACATCTTTGGGTAAAACCCTAGCTGAAGCTTTTCAAGTGCAAGAGAGGGATCCTTCTGTGTAACATGCATCTTTTTCTTTCTGACGAATCACAGCATTCTTCATTATAGAAATGCTCTGTGAAGTAAGCAGTCTGACACCAGGGCCTGGCTGGATGCTGGATTCCTCTGCTGGAGTCAGGGACAGCAGGTGCTGAGCAGACTTTATTAAGTGTGATGCATTCTATTGGGTCCATTGTAGCCTCAATTCCTACAGCCTCAGAGATTGGGCCCATCACACAAACAGCAGGGTGGCCAGACAATTAGTTGAATCAAGATCTAAAGGAAACCTTTCTTTTTCATTGATTTCTTGAATTTTTATTCTGTTTAAATCATCCTTGTATGGGCATGGCAACACGAATATTTAACTTTTATTAACATTTCCAAACATTCCATATAGTTTTACCACAGATTACCTTAGAACAATTGTCTAAGTTTGTTCTTTCAACTTATGGCAAGCCCGCAATTGCCTGATTCCCTGTTCACAAATTAGTGTCATCCCAGTCATTAAAAATCTATCTCCTCCAAAGAAAGCAAAGAAGCAGATGAAAATGGCACAGTAGGCACAGCCTTCTGTAGTCACCGCTGCACTGAGTTTTTACTCAGAAGCAGACTCTGCGAAGCCACCTCCAGAAACTTCTCTTGAAATCAGCGGTGTGAGTTTAAGAGTGAGTGACCCAGAGCAGGAGACACAGAGGTGTAATGTGTGTTTACTATTGGGGTTAGAGAGGCTGAGCTATCTCCTGGGAGGCAGCATTTCGAGTCAGCCTGGAATGCTCCTTCACATATCTTATTTCAGTTCAGCAACTACAGCGGTACATCAGCCAGCCAAAGACCACATTTCAAGTGGAAGATCATTTGCAGCAAAGGACCTCATGGACTTACTACAAAAGGTGAGTGTTCTTCACTTTGACTGCCCTGCTGGCCTTTGTTATCCATATCATAGGTCATCGCTATCTGCCATGGTTACATCCTAGGCTCTTTGCTCTTCAAGATTGTAAAGCTTGCCTTTGATTTTCTGTTGTGTATTATAGCTTTGCTAAAGCTGAACTTTCCAGCAGTTCTTTTCTTATGTGCCTTTCAGTTAAACTGAGCTTGATAGAAAGTTTATTGAGTTTGAGATTGCAAAAAACTTATTAGGAAGGAAATATTGAATGTGGATATGGTGTGTGAGACTGTTAAAGCCTCAGCGATTGCACATTGTGTCCGATGTGTTGGTCAAAATTGGTGCAGAGCAGCAGCGACTTACTACAAAGCTTCTTCATCTCTGTCAGATACTTTTCTTCTGGTTTACTCAACTCATAGTAGTTTTATGACAGAGGACATTGATTTATTTTGTAAATATCTTCCTCTGTTCTCTGTTGCTATATTTTATGAATTGTTTATAGAGTAAAGGTTTATTTTTAAGTGTCACTTTTGGAAAGTGCCCATTTCACATGCCTGATACCAGCATCTGCTCAACATCTGGTGAGATCTTTTGACTCCACCATAGCAGGGTAGAGGGCACCACATGGTGACACAGAGCAAGCCTGCCAGGGATCACTCATCTAATCGCGATGCACTTCCATGAAAATCTGTGGATTCAGTAGCCTGTGAATGAATTTGTCTGCTCATAAGGGCAAGTGACTCAGTCACTTCCCCAGACCCTCAGCTCTCCAAGCTGCTGCATTGGTAAGAAATTCTGCAGGACATTAATCTAGGGGAGGCGTCCTTGTGGTGGCAGCAAGTGACTCAGCTTGGCAGAGCTGGAAGCAATGAGAAACGAACACCAGTTGTGTTCATAAAGCCCCATGTCCTAGGGTGTCTATTGTCACCTTCTGCATCAAGCGCCTCCGCTCTTTTCCCTGACGAACTATGGCTTCCTCTGGCTCTTCCTCAGGTGAAGAGGCAAACGGTAGGATGGAGAGGCTCAGCTGGTGTATTCTATATTCTGTGAGATGGCAATTATGGTACTCCTCGAGGCTGTACAGTGACACTGAGAGACCAGCTGCCGTGCTGCTGAGAGGCAAAGCAGGGCAAGGCTGTTCCAGTCAAGCAGAGATACATATTTCTGCATGAATGCTGCTGACAGAAATGTTAAGGAAACAAACTGATTGGCAAATGGCTACCATTTACCAGGGCCCATGCGCACTGGCTTATAGATATATCATGCAAAAGGAGGAGTGTAATGTTTTTATTTTGTTTTGTTTTGTTTTGTTTTTGTCTTTTTGAGACAGGGTCTCACTATGCAGCTCAGGCTGGCCTTGAGCTCACTTTGGTAGCCCAGGCTGGTCTCGAACTCGCACCAATCCTCCTGCCTCAGCCTCCCAAATGCTGGGATTACAGACGTGTGCCACCACGCCTGGCTATTTTTTGATTTAAAATAATATATGGTCTTTTTCCATTTCTCAACTGTCATTGAAGGGATCTACTTGGAAAATTTTACTGAAATATACCTCATGCCGAGGTTTGGGGGCACTAAGGAAATTTTGTTGCTTATATTTAAATTTATATTTATATTTATATTTATATATATATTTATATTTCTACTACAAATTCACAGCATGTAAGAAATTCAGTTTAAGTCCTAGGTCTGACGGCATCAACTGTGAAGCGGATTTGGGCATAGGTTGCACCAAGCATCACTGCTTTTCAAAACTTGAATTTAAGCCAGGAGTGGTGGCACACGCCTGTAATCCCAGCACTTGGGAGGCTGAGGGAGGAGGATTGGTGAGAGTTCAAGACCATCCTGGGCTACAAAACTGAGCTCAAGGCCAGCCTGAACTGTACAGCTAGACCCTGTCTCAGAAAGACAAAAGACAAAAACAAAACAAACAAACAAACAAACAAACCAAAAAACCCTGAATTTGACTGCCAAACCTCTGTAGAGTTAAAGGTTTCAGGAGTTAATGTCTAACTATAGAGAAAGTATCGGATAGACTTTAGGGTTACTTTTACCTCTTGCTCCGAAATGATCACTGTTGAAAAACTGTTCAAGTCATTACTTAAAATTCCAAGGGAAAAATGCTCATTACTTCCTTGTGGAAGGAGGCCATGGTTCTTTGGGAGGCTGAGGCAGGCTGTGCACGAGTGCAAGCACAGCCTGGACTACTTCAGAGACTTAGCGAGACTGTTCCAACATTTGAAAATATAAGTACTTATTTTAAACAATAAAAGAATATATTGTAGGACAAAATATCTAAGTTTACCTCACAGTATCACATCAAGGGGAACAATACTTTCCCAATAATGATAGTTATATATATATATATATATATATATATATATATATATATTTTTTTTTTTTTTTTTTCATGTTAGGAGCTAGACAAGAAGTTCTGGATTCCCATCTTTTTATTCCAACAGGAGATCAGGTTATAAACCCACACATATTCAATTTGAAAGTATTAGATAACATTTTAGTAGAATCTCCATCTTTTTCTTTTATAAGGACTTTTATTTATCATAAATCTCCAAAACATGGTTAGCAAATTTCTGTCCCTGAAGAATATTACCATAAAGGATTAAATTTGTTTTTGGATTTATTGGGGGAAGCAAATGAGTTTCATTGCATAGCTCAGGCTGGCTTTAAAGTAGGGAGCCTGCACCGGCCTCAAACTTATAGCAATCCTCTTATGTCAGGCCGCCTAGTGCTGGGATTATAGCAGTGCGTCATAGTGAGTTTCTCTCAGGTTAATGACAATCTACAGCCATTAATATTCCAAACTATCTAATGTTTCTTCACTGTTATTTTCATTTGCAGTAGGAAAGTCAGCAAAGAGCCAATGAAAGATGCTGGTAGGCCTTTCATCAATATTCTGTGTTCCAGGATGAACCTGCTATAGGTACAGTTATAAAAACCCTGTCAGATCTGCAATGTTTTGAAGCCAAAGGATTATATCCACACAGGAGAATAAAAATGCTCAGAGGGACACCTGGGCATCACATAAATGCTCCCAGTGTTAACTTCTCCATGCCCGCTCAGATGTCCACCCTGTGTCACCCAGTGTCGCCCTTTTCCTCCAGGCACATCTTACTACAACGTGACACAAAAATTGTGCCTAGGATGAACATTTCCCTTGTGACACAACTAAGGCCTGGGTTTGTTCCAAAGGCAAACATTCCTTGAAATTGCAAGAAATAAGAAATTTCTTCACCACTGTCATAGAGGCAGTCTAATTTTTTGTCCTCATAATGAACATATTCTAAGCTCTGAGGAGTGGCTGTGTTGAGGCAGAGTATCTGCAGGACTCAGCCCGGCCATTGTAACACAGGGCCACAGCTGCTTGACTTCCAATGCTTTGCAGCCCACTGTATCAGTGATTAACAGAGCAAAGCAAGTTCCAGTGCTTCGGTTCTTACCCCGTGGCACCCCTCCAGCAATGATGGCATTGTATGCTTTAAAAAAAATGTTAGCAGTCCAATGTAAGTTGCTATGTGTTAAATCCACTTCTTGTAATCATACCTAGTTCTAATAATCTCAGTAATCCTGAGACAAAGCAACTGACTTATTTTAAAGGATAGCTAAATAAGTTGATGGAAAAAGGATTTACTGAGATGCACGCAGAGCTAAGAAAGCCAGAGGGTCCCCAAAAGTTCTCAAACAGCAGGGGATGATTTGCTTAATCTTTTTCTTAGAATGGAGAGAAGAGCACCTGAGAAATGCAGCTTTTACAAAAGACAGACATGGTTTTCTCTTTCCTCCAGAATTATATATCTATTGTGCAACAGTGGGCTCCCTTGTGGGGCAAATAAATTGTCATGAAGTTAATCTCCGCCCAGATTCTGAGATCATGCTGGTGAAATCTGTTGGGTATATTTAACCCAAACCAGGAAGGAGAAAAGACCCAACAGGGTGTCAGTCTATAAAGTACTTCTGTAAAGCACAGGAAAGAAGTGTGTGTGTGTGTGTGTGTGTGTGTGTGTGTGTGTGGTTTGAAATGACTGAGGGAAGAAAAAGCTATCATGCTACCTAATACCATGTACGTTCTCAAGATTTAAGCAAAAGTTTCACAGAAAGCAAATTACTCAAGCAATGGCTGTGACTCTTCCAGATGGCTGACACTGACAAAAGGTCTACAGACTGCTGTACATAGTTTCAGGGTAAATCCTGAGGGGATCTGACTGACCTTGTCAGATACAAAAGTTACATATTTTGTCAGATAGGTCTTGCTTTTTCTTAGTCTTAGCTATCCACCAGAAAAGTCTAATCATGAGGTATAAAAAATAAACTCATATTAATACGCTAAGCTGGAAAAGGCTCAAGTCAACACCTTCTGACATACACAGTTCTGCTGATAACCCACTACTGTTATAGACTATCATGTCATACTGGGTCATTTTGCAGAATTCACTCAGTTACAATATTTTAATGGTAATGGAACCCTCATCTCTGACAAAGCAAAACAAAAAAGGGGGATATTAATGAAGGACCATTTTGTAAGAAATATATTATATTGTATATTATACACATTATCTATTACATATATTATATATGATCTGTGCAAACAAAATAGTTAGGATGGATATACAGCTATTTGCTCTTAGCTCAATGAGAAAAAAACATTTGTACTGATAGTGTTTAGACAATATGTCTTTTACTCTTAACAACTACTATGAAGATGATGTGCAATGTATGGGAAAATTGGACAGAACACTGAATGTTTCTATTCTCCTCATTAAGCCTCATGCAGGTGTGCACATTGCCTCCTAAAAACTGGCACTGCTGTGGCCTCTCCTCTTTACAACTGATAACCCTACATAGCCACCCATTGTCACCAAATGCCCATAATGTACAGGACAGTTATTCTCTCATCTGCTATGATTTTCATCCTAAATGTTCCTCGAAGCCTCATGCCTTGATGAATAGACCCCCAGATAATGGTAGAGTAGCAGGTGGCAAACATTTTAGTACCTCTGGCAAGGTCACTGAGGTATGTTCCCGGAAGTCCTGATTCTTTGGCTTTCTTTCATTTCCGGTTGTCGGGATGTGACCAGCCCCACAATTCGTTTCATGACACCAGGTTCTGTTCTGCCATTCCACATCCTTCATATAATGGTGTCACATAACCATGGCCCGAAAGCTCTAAATCTGTGAGCCAAAATAGATGATTCCCCTTTTGCAATTGTTTTCTCAGATGTTTCGTCACTGGCAGTGCTACGGTTTCTGTCTGGTTGTCCCTCCCCGCAAAGCCCCATGTCGTCAGTCATCGGAAGGCTTCTGGAGGTTGTGATTAATTTATGATCCAATGCTGGAATTATGACTTAAGTGATACCTGACACTGGTGGGAAATATACATAAAATGCAAGGAGATGAGAGAAATTTTCTTACTGCTGGAGCTACTGCTTTCTTGGTTCTTCGGCGTTTTCCACCGTCTGCCGTCTACCACGTGACATTATGCCTTGGAGCCAGACAAGTATGGACTGAAAGCTCCACTAACGGTGATCTGATAAATCTTGCCTTCCTTACTTCTGGGTGTTGCGTGTATTAGCCCAGCAATAAGAAAAATATACCTAACATGGACAGATGGACAGCTAAACTGCTGAATGTTCTAAGGGTTTTGGCCAATGTTAATGGCACGCACTGTGCCGTGTCTGATGTAGAATAGCTCCATGGCTCTGAAAATTATGTATCTTGTACCAATACATCCACTGCTTTCTTATCCCATGAATGAGGTGTCTGGAGTTTGTATCTTTAAAATGCTACACAGCTGGAAATATACATTACAAAACCTTTCCCGATTTTTTCCGTTAGTAATGCATATTTAATACTTCATGTGTTTTCATAGTTGTATAGCCTTTTAAATACTGATTAATATTTTGTTGGCTCAATTTGCCACCAGTTATTCATTCTATTTGCTTCTTCAGTAAATCTCAGTTACTTCTAAACATGAACAATATTGAATAAAGCTACGATACAGATACTTGTGCAAGTAATTGTGTGAGCATGTTTTCAATTTATTTAAGGATGAATACCAAAGAGTATCTTCATTAATTTTATTTTATGGACACTATTATTATCATTATTACGAATATATATTATGAAACTCTCTGGCAAATGACTTTGCCTCTTCGTCCCCGTCTTCCTCTTCCTCTTCCTCTTCCTCTTCCTCTTCCTCTTCTTCTAGTGTATTTGGTGGTTGCAGCACTTCACTACGCAGCTCAGACTCATGGTTATCCTGCTGCTTTCAGTCTCCCCAACATTGGGATTACAGGTGTGCACTACCATTTGCAGACTCAGTCGCTGGCTCAGGGTGCCCATGGGCATGGCCAGGGTGGCATGTATTGCCAGGATCGAACCTCAGTCCCTGAGCTGTCTGGGCTGGCGCTTAGTCTGCTGAACTACTTAACAAACCCTCCCTGTTCTCTTTAAAATTGCAACACATGTGAAAGCCACACATTTAGATAGCAGTTATATTTTTTAGAAATAATAGTATTTACCAAGATGATTTTGGTGAAATGGAGTAAATTTCTACCACTTTCTTATGGGAATAAAATTTCTAACTATGGACAGTTGAGGATTTTACTGCACCTTCATGGCCTCTTGGTATCAGACCAAGCTGAATGCTTGTTCATAAGTAGAACTTTTAGGCCCAGGACACGGATAAAAATAACTCAGAACCTTAAATTTCACTTGGTAAGTTTAATGGCTCACTAAAATATCAATAACATAACTGACAATTTCTTTTAGAAGCCTGTAACTGAATAAAAATAAAAATAGAAATTGGAAGAGAAAATTAAAAGCTAAAATAAACTTTGTTTTCATTAATTTTGAAATGCAGACAACAAGTTTTCTAGCATGCTTTGTACAATGGATTTAATTTTTGTACTCACTTTTGTACACACTTCAGTTAGGTGAAAATACCTTACCAGTATTGCTGTCAGCCTCGGGGACTGTAGATTTTACATTATCATGTCCCGTTTGTATTCAGTGATTGCTGTGCATATTACTTATGTCTTTCTAGAATTCCACGTAGTAAAAACTGCCAATACCCGTGCCCTGAATGTCTCTAGCCCAGTGTGTACATTCAGAATACTTGGTAAAGGGTATGAAATTTGGAAGGACCACTCTACCACAGTAATTATGTCATAAACAACTGGACTCGTCCATTTATGTTCAAACTCATACTGTTTTGAACTTTATACTTTTTTATTATTTATTTATTTTATATTTTTGCTTTCTTTATCCATCAGGATGAATTCACGGCTCCAGCAGGCAATGCAAGCCTTCAACTGTCCAGCCAGCCTGGAAGCTTTTCCCCACAGATACTTGTGGCCTTCCTGTCAGCTGACCTCACTTCTGGCAGGTCTGGCTTAGAGGCCTGAGGACTAGCGCGGGTCATTCTGGAGTCATGAACTATTTCGCTAATGGCTTTTTGCCTTTAAGTCCAAGCCTCATTTCATATAGGAATCCATCTGTCTTTCACTGGGTATTGGCATAACAAATTCAAACACATTAAGATTGAAATTTGGACACAGAAGTTTTAAGACACGAACTGTTATCCCCTCCCATTATTTCTTAGCATGCTGTATATTGGCCTCTTTCTGCAGAGTATATTTACCATACCTAATGATCACATCCCAGTGGCTTATGCTTTGAGCCTACTTTCCCCCCCTCTTAGCACTTAGGGATACAGATGGGGGGCTTGCGTTCTCGGCCACGTCTCCAGCCAGCCCTGAGTGTGTCAGACATTGTGCTCCCCTCCCTCTGTGGTGTCTCAGGCACACAGGGCCCTGATGTGTGTGGCTCTGTGCTGCCTCCTCCCCATCTCTGGGCTCTGCCTACCATTATCCTGCTGAGTGTCTGTCCTGCCTTACTCCTCTCTTCTGCTCTCCTCAACGTCCCCTGCTGCCAACCTAAATTCCTCTCCACTTCCTCCATCACTGCTGTTCTCCTCCCACAAACCCTTGCTCCTTTCTCACAAGAACACTTTAGCCTGAACTTTGACAGATTAGCTACCTCCTGGCTACCTCATTGGCCTCACCTTTCCCCACAAATGAGTTACAAATGTACTTATTCAATGAAATCCACTTTGAAGCAAGACAGACTTAGGACAGCATCTCACCACTGTGGTGTGCATTTTACATTTGTACTGATCACAAATCTCAGTGAAGATCAGAAAACACTCTCTTTTCTGTACCTCTTTTAGATGTCCCATGTGTCTTTTTCTTCAGGTTGAACAAAGCACTGGAAAAAAAAATGCTGTTCTATGAAATTTTAGATTTTTTTGTCAAATGAACAAGTAAATCTGTGGTGATAATTATTAAATTTTCTCTTTGCTTTCTGCTGAAATCATAGTTTGATAGATACATACTTTTGGATTCACTGCTCTGGGTACATTCTTAACGTAACTTAGAAGAGGACAAACTTGATTTCCTTTCTGAATATTTAAAATAAGACCTGGACCAACAAGAATCAGCTGACTAAATGCCTGCTTAGTCAAGCGCAGGAACCACAGTTTTATTCCCAGTCCTGCATGCTGTGACATCCCTGCTTCTCAGGTGCACGGAGCTGGCCACAGAGTCTGGGCTTGGTGGTGTATGCCTGTAATCCCAGCACTGGGAAGGCTGAAAAGAATAGGATCACCATGGCTCCAACCTGAGTAGTGAGACCTTGTATCAAATGCATAAATCAATAATAATAATAATAATAATAATAATCAAATAAAGTAAAATGAGACATGAATATATTTTAATGATTATTGAGAGAGACAGACAGAGAGAGAGAGAGACAGAGAGACAGGGAGACAGGGAGACAGAGAGATAAAGATTTGTGTTCTTTGAATTTGGATTGGAAAAGATCCTGGATCCTGACTGTAACTTTAGAAAAAAAAAATATGTAGCTCTTTCTAACAAGCAGAGAAACTTCAGATCTTCTGAATTTTATGATTTAGAGATGTCTTAAAAATCTGGACTTCATATTTCATAAAATCTAAACACCTTGGAAGATAACATTCTAACCTCCCTGGAACTTAGAAGATCCACCTCATGACAGAGTCTACAGTACAACTGCCTGGTGCTCTTATACTCGACTTTAAATTAGTCTTCATAGGGAGCTGGGGAGATAGCTCCGAGGCACAAGTGCCTGCTGAGCAAGTGCAAGGCCGTGAGTTTGAACCCCAGTCCCACAAAAATAAATAAATAAATAAATAAATAAATAAATAAACAAACAAATACATAATTCTTCATGTTATAAGAAGAGAAAATGCTGCTGCTGTGTATAAAATCAACACTGTCTATTTATATCCCACATATCTGTACTTAAACAGGTACAAAGAAATTCACATCCTCTGCATTATTCACTTCCCGTTTATCAGTCAAAGGCATAATCAATAGGTGTCTACAGGTTCTAATTCTGATTTTCTTGTTTCAGTGGCTAGTAAAATTGACTTTCCACATGCCAAGACCTTAACCGATGGGCTCACTTTAAATCTTTTCTTAAATCACTTAAATCTTCTGTCACAGGAGCATAGGTAATCTGGTATAGAATGTTTTCATATAAAAAGTAGGTTAGATGAATCAATTTCAATCCGTCATAGATGTTTTCATACTACATAGAGTACAAAATATATTTTGAATAACTGAAACAAAATGCATTTTTTACATATCTGCTTATTACAGGATCTCACTTACAGTTTGGACTGCTAGTGATCCTCCTCCCCTCAGCCTCCCCAGCACTGGTGTGCGCCACCATAACCAGACCCTGGTGGGCTCAGCCTGTCCTGTGGGTGGGGCCAGAATGACATGTAGTGCTGGGGATCGAACCCTGGTTCCTGCACCTGTCTAAGCTTGCCTCAATAGGTGCTTTAATCTACTGAGTTATATCTTGCCAGTCTCAAAATGTACCACTGTAAAAAAGGATTTAGAGACAATGGCTGATATATATATATATATATATATATATATATATATATATATATATGGATGGCCTATATGTAAACATATATGTATATTACCACTAAATTTGTTCTTGAACTCACTCTTTTATAATTGTTTTACTCACTTGGATATATTTTTATGATACATGCACTTTTAAGTTAGTTGTGTATATTTAGAATCCACAGAATGTCATTTTTGAATGATGTATAAAAATGACAAATATGAAATTGATTCTTTCACTGTAACTCTGGTAAACATTACCATTATTTGTATCATAGAAATGAGAAAATTGAAAACCAATGAATATATATTCCAACTAATAGCTTGTACACAAACAGTATGACATTATATTAATACTCAAGAATAGTAAGTTTCAGGGCATGTGACTCCATGAGTAGAGATTGCTGTGCATAAAAGTAAGCACTTTGCATAAGAAGACATTTACTTAAATTTCTCTTTCCACTTTTCTTTCATCTCATCTAGAAGCAAGTCTTATCAATTACAATTTTAGTGTTTTGTTTCAAAATATTGTCAAGCAAATTACATTTAATTTTTAAAGTTAATAAAATAATGAAGATAATAACTGCTCACAAATTATCTTGAATTTGAATTATATAACAATAAAATTGACACTGGAAGTTAAGCACTTTTTCACTGTCAGTGTGCGCCTGCAGAACTCAGGAGGAAAGGTTACCATGAGGTCAACGTGTCATGTTAGATTCTAGCAGTTTTATGGAAAAGGATACATTGGAAGTTTCAAAATCTCCCAGGTTACATAATATTGCTGCTCCTAAAAATGTGGTTATAAAGAGCAAGATAACTGTTAATTTTTCTGTTGACATCAAGGCAATATGAAAAGGTGAACTGCTAAGGCAGGGAGGAAAATTCCCAAGTGTCAAACATTCACCCTCTTATCCTTTGCATAACTAAGAAATCACAATAAGTATTCTGACTGAATGAACTGGAATCATGAAACAGTTCTGCACAGAACTACAGGTAATCTCTAGTGATTGGTTTGCATTTTCATTTAGAATGAATCCTAGTGTTTCTCTGTCTGAAATCTTTGGACCCAAGTGGAAAGTTTTAGGATTTAGGATTTTTAAAAGAGCACAACAAAGAATAGATAATAGGAAGCTGGGAGACATTTTTCAAATGGAAAGAGGAAGAAGAAAGAGTGGTGACATGGTGAAGGAAGAGAAAAAATATTTTAAAAAGTGTACCTAAATCTTAATATGATTATTGCTTTCTGTTTAAAGTTAAAACAAAAATATTGACAAGTTAGCATAACGAGCAACTGTTTCCAAGATTAGAGCAGAAATATGGGAACGAGAAGAACTTGTGTGGCAGGAAGTATAGAAAGCCAAGAAATGAGGAGTTCATAAACACCAATGAGAGATGAGCTGGGCAGATTATCACTGAAATGACAGTGCAGTTATATTAGATATCACCAAGAAACAGCTATTGACATAGCTGTATATGGCGGAAGAGGCCAGAAAGAGATAGAAGCTGCAGGGGTGGAAAAATTATCTATCTATCTACCTATCTATCTATCTATCTATCTATCTATCTATCTATCTATCTATCTGGATGGCTGATAAGCAATTCAAAAGAAACAGAAGACAAGAAAAGAGAGAAAGCATTAATACAGTGATCCTGTTTTATCTTTGGTTAAAGTGAATGGCTTACTGTCAAAGCAGGGTCTTCAGACTGCAATGGTCAGGCTGCTCTGGTGGCCTCAGGATCCTGGCTCGGCACCTGAATAATTCTGTGTGGTGTGCACATCAGCTCCAGTTCCTGAACCACATATCTTACTGGTCCTGCAACGCGTTCAGCCCCATCAAAGTCACCTCTCTCTCTCTCTCTGACCCTGAGCCCTTGAAATCACCACTGTGCTTGCCTTCTCCTGAAGCTTTCTTCAGCTTGTGACTCAAGAGGCCCTTGGTCTTGGTCAGGAAATCACATCTCGACTTACAGCTTTTCACTGTTCAAGCACTTTAGTCCTTTTACTAACGCACATCAGGTTGCGAATTTCTAATGCTATTCCTCTGGGGTCATTTTTACTGCAGCTGCAGAGTTGGGACTGTGGGTCATTGATGAAAGTCTACTGTTGCTCAAAGGCCATCCAATTTAGGTCGTTAACTTAGTTAATTGCATTCCATTTTTAAGGATTGCCTACCAGATCATTCATGCTGTAAGATTCATGAAGACAGTAATTACCTTAAAATAGTAACACTTATTCTCCTACCACACCCATCCCTCCTCGTTGTCGTCGTCCTCCTCCTCCTCCTCTTCTTCTTCTCCTTCTCCCTCTCCTTCCTCTTCTTCTTGTTCTTGTTCTTGTTCTTGTTCTTGTTCTTCTTCTTGTTCTTCTTCTTCTTCTTCTTCTTCTTCTTCTTCTTCTTCTTCTTCTTCTTCTTCTTCTTCTTCTTCGTCTTCGTCTTCGTCTTCGTCTTCGTCTTCGTCTTCGTCTTCGTCCTCGTCCTCGTCTTCGTCTTCGTCTTCTTCCTTCTGTTTCTGTTTCTATTTCCCCTCTCACTCCTCCTCCTCTTTCTCATTTTCATTCTTCTCCTCTCCGTGTGCCTTCTGTTCCTCCTCCTTTTCCTGCTCCTTCACTTCCATTGTTTGCTGGAGACTTCATCCTGAATGTTCCCCTGCCTCAATCCATTTCTTCTGTTAGATGTCCAGCAAGTTTGTTAAATCTCATTAGGAATGCTGTTGAGACACTAGCTCATCTAGCACTGCTCAACACAGAATCTTGCATGGTTTTGTAATAATTTATTGGAAGAGATCCAATATTTGAAGCCCCATTACTTTCTACATTATTTTGCTTGCTTCCTTGTACTTAGCTTATGATGCATATTGTTTCTGAAATACGGCTTTTCCCCACTTTCATATGAGCTAAGTATCTTTTCCTGTTATTGTCTTCTAATGGTGTTATGCATGTCCAACAACATCCATATTGTTGGATAATTCTTCAATGCCTTTTACAGAGAATTGCTGACTTTTTAATATTTTCTTAATTTTTATTTTATTTTTTTCTTGTTTTAGAACTGTTGTTTGTTTATTTATTTCCATGTCCTGCTCAGCCTGCCTCGAGGGCAGTTGCTGGCACAGCATGTGGTGCCGGGGATCGAACCACGGTCCCTGCAGCCGCCTGTAGGTGCTTTAGACCACTGAGCCATCCTGCCAGGCCCCGAATTGCTGATTAAGATAGCATGTTTTACCCACGTATGAGCCACTGGCTGTTTGGTTTCTGTGGGAAGACAAGGAAGGAGGATTTTAATCCCTTGACTTAATTCCTTGATTTCAGTACTTTCACTACCTTTGTGATTTTTAACACAATTCAGACAAATTATGGCCAAGTAAGAATCTGAAAATGCGATGAAACATGAGAGGAAAGGAAACTAAATTTTGTTCCTGTACAAAGCAACATCACGTGAAAAGAACAAAAGAGAACACAACATAACTAGATTATATCTTGCATTGTAATGTTTTTCATCCCAGTGTAGAACTGTGCATATTTTTTACTAGCAAGATGCTAGACATATCAACTATGACAAGTAGTCAGTCACATAAATGTTATGAATAAAAATTAAAAATTTGTATTCAGGTATAATAATAATTTCTTAAAGTACTGTAGACCAGAATGCATCACTATTTTCCTGAGACTAAAGAGAAGAAAGAGCAAAAGGGGAGGGAGAGAAAGAAAGAAAGAAAGAAAGAAAGAAAGAAAGAAAGAAAGAAAGAAAGAAAGAAGTGGGAAATAAAACTGTTTCCAACTAATAGTCATAATTTGAATGTGAAAAATACATCTTTTCTTTCTTTTCTTTTGAGGAACTGGGGATCGAACTGAGGATGCTGCATTTGCCAGGCAGGCAATTGTGCCTCTGAGCTATCTCCCTAGCCATTGAGAAATACATCTTAACGGTTCATGCAGTCGTAGTGAATTCATAGATCTCACCAGAAATGCTATCTGTAAAAGGCAGCAATGGTTGATATGTTATCTTTTTTATCATCAAATCTGTTGCTCAGACTAACAAATATAGGAAAAGACAGATGATTGAATATTAACTTTTGCTTTCACAAAACCTTAAATTTTTGTTCTTGTCTCCATTTATTTTCTTTTTTCTAACCATTTTAGAAATTTATTTTACAGAGTATAGTAATAATATGACATCAGAAGTTCTACACATTTAGAAGACAAAGATGACACTACTCAAGCATGTTTCTTTAATTGCATATTACTGTACTTCATTCTTAAAGGGAGAAATACAAGAGGCAAATATGTACATGAAGAAACGCTCCACATCGGTGGCCATGTGAGAAATGCAAATTAAAACAACATTGAGATACTATCTAACCACAGAAAGAATGGTTATAATAAAGAAATAAACTAATTACAGATCCTGGAGGGGCTTCAGGAAAAAAGGAACACTTCTCCACTGCTGGTGAGAATGTGGCTGGTACAATCACTATGGAAATCAGTGTGGAGATTCCTCAAAAAAATAAAGAAAACCAGAACGGGACTTTTCACTCAATGCAACTATTCCCTTTCTGGATACTTTCCCCAAAGAACTGAAAACATCATCCTGTAGTGATATATGTGCACGCATGTTTATAGCAGCATAATTTATGATAGCCAAATCTTGAAACAACCAAAATGTCCAACATTGGAGGAATGGATGGAAAATATGCAGAATATTGCTCAGCTATAAAGAAGGACAAACTCAAAGACTTCATAGGTAAGTGGATGCAACTACAGGCTATACTCATAAATGAAACACGTCAGACCCACATGTATAAATATCATATTGTTTCCATAGTATAAGAACCCATAAGAAGAAATAAAACCTCAAAGGTATAACAGCCATGCTAACATGGAAAGAAATGGAACTTAAGAATTAAACATGAATGATGAGAGAAAGGATAAAATATGGGGAAAAAGGAAGGGGAGAAATCATGCAAATATAGATATATTTGCATATATATGTATGAGATATTTTATATATATATATATATATATATATATATATATATATATATATATAATGGCCGAG
The DNA here is from genome assembly GCA_004027025.1 of Myocastor coypus. Lineage (NCBI taxonomy): Eukaryota > Metazoa > Chordata > Mammalia > Rodentia > Myocastoridae > Myocastor > Myocastor coypus. The sequence continues at coordinate 18,838 of PVJA010016213.1, read as the reverse complement.
GTGATTGTACCAATACTTTTCATCAGTTCTTTTTTTTAATAGCAGTTAATGTGTAGCATTTTCACCTTGACTAACTCTGTATGCTGATATCTGCAATTAAAAGTGCTCTTATATTCAAGAAAAGTTTGTAAGCCACAGGGAATGTGTATATTTCAAGTACTTAAATGATGCTAAGTTTTTGCCTCTGTGCACTTCCTACACTTGGGGAATGCTTGGCTAAGCACTAAAGCAGTGATCAAGAAAAGAAAAAAGCCCAGTGAGGATGGCAGAGATATCATTGTCCTTGTTTTGCTTTTGTGCTTTTAGTTCCTGACATTCAAAGAAGCAATTGTTGAAATACCAGCCAAACCCAAGTCTAAGATCAAAGATATAAATTGCCATACAGAACAATGTGAGCACCATCTGTGAATGGTAATATGTCCTAAAATGGAAGACCACATATTCCATAATACGTGTGATGTTACTTCCAGAGACAGCATGGGTAGAGCAGCAAATTTCTAACCTTCAATTAACAATGATAAAGTATAAAAGAAGCAGGAAACAGACCACTCATAGAGAAAAAAAAAGTAAATCCATATTGCATATGCCCCAAAATGCCCATATTTTCAAGTCACTGGAAAATATCTTAACACCATTCTGTAGAAATTCTTAGAGCTAAAGGAATCATACTGCACCAAGACAGCAAAAGACATGTAAATAAATTCCTACTAATAAAAACAAATATAATAACAAATATAAATTTAGAGCTGAAAATGAAATAGAGTAATGTTAAAATCATGAGAGATTTAGTCAGGCAGAAGAATCAGTAAACTTCAAGGCAGAAAAATGCACATTGTTCTTTTTAAAGAGCAGAGAAGAAAATAAATTTTAAAAAGCACATAGAATACAATCAAGTTGAGCAACGTATGGTTTATTCTGATTGAAGAATTCTGCATTTTAGAGATGATTTATCTTATCTGAGAGTTGGTATGTATTCTATAGACAAATGCCATAGGATTTTACGTAGGGAATTTAACTACATGCAGACTTTCTTTTCTTGAGCCAGTTTTCTGAATAGACTGATGGACCACATTTTTCTTTTGAAAAATTAAAAATAAATGGAAGGAAGAAAAAAATAGTTGCAGAAGTAATAGTTCTAAATTCTGCAAGCTAATGAAAGCCAATAACCTATAATCAAGCTCATCAATTTCAAAGTTAAATATGAAAAAAATAGTATGAAATCATCAACTTTGAAAGATTTTTTAATCAATATATGAAAGAGCAAAGGCAATTGAAATCTTTTGAAAGAAGTAAGGAAGAGATGACTCGTTATATGCTCACATTAATCAATACTAATTGTAGGCTATTTCACTGCAGGCTCCAAGGGAAGCTGAAAAAACAGGAAATACACATTTCAAGTTGTTTTTTAAAGAATATAAACTAAATACTCTGTATAAACTGTGCTTTATAAATCAAAAGAAAATTAAGATATTTTCATACAAACAAAGCCTGAGGACATTCATATAAACCATTATTGCTTTACAGAAAATAACAAAGATACCTTTCAGGTTGAAATGAAAAGTCACACAATGACAGGAAAAATGCATTAACCCAAGTAACTATAACTTAACAGTCAATATAAAGGCTGACATTTTTGTTATTCAAATCCACATTGTCTCTCGTACATGACTTAAGAACAAAATCCATAGAGCAGCATATTTCATGTCCTGCAAAGTTTCTTGAGTTTGGGAAGTGATGGAATCCTGAAGAATCCACTGAAAAGTGCAAGAGGTGAGATCACTGCTGGGAGATGGAAGCCGGCCGGAAGTAGTGTGCTGGGGCCGTCGCTTAGACAGGTGTGTTGGATTCTCCGGATCTTTTCTTCTCTTTCCTCTTTAGGTCTTCAATGATGCAATGAGCAAATGAGCAAGTTTTATCCACTGGAAGTCCGCAAACCATCAAGCTATAAAGCAGGAAATGCAACTTCTGGAGTAGTGAGTCTAAATAAGTTTCTCTTTTTAAAAAATCTATGGTTGTCACTATTGGACTTCATTCATAAGAAAAATGACCAAGACAACCTTTGGTACGAGGGATGGGGATATTGGGATGACTACTGTTATGGTGTATGTCTCGCTGTCCCTCTATAACTTCACGCAGTAATGGAGGCAGCTTCTAGAGTTTGTGATTAATTCATGATCCAATGCTGGAGCTACGGGTGCAAGTGATACACTCACCCTGGGGAAGAAAACTTGCAAACACATGTAAGGAGGGGATAGAGGCTAGCTAGTTGCATCAGCAACAGTTCTCCCTGTGCTCTTTGCTGTTTTCCTCTGCCATGAAGGGCTGCCCTCTTCCATGTGCTCCTCTGCCTTGGAGCCAGTTAAGTACAGATCAGAAGCTTCACTATCTATGAGCCAAATAAACCTTTCATTCCCTAATTCTGAGTGTTAAGTTTTTTGCCCCAACAACAAGAGAAGAAGAACTAAGACAACTACTTTATCATGTGGTTCAGAATCCTTTGAATCCTAGTCTGTTAGAAAAGTTTTGAAAGGTTTGAAAATCACAACGAGAGAGCACACTAAAATACTGCTAGCTGAAAGAAAGATCAGAATGACAAAAATACAGACTACAAACTCCGGACTTGGGGGGCTTTAGTTTTGAACAAGGACTGCATTGGCAGTTGAGTTGGTGGACATTCACCTTATATTTCATAAAAATAATTGTTTGCGCTTTGACTGTCTTCTGAGATTTTATGTGAGACTGATATTTAGCATGGTAGCTAATTCTGTCAGAGGAAATTTTAAGTCAGCCCAATTTTCAGAATGTACTCTGGGTATTGCTTGCTTTTCCAGTAAGGTTTACAGAGGGTGAGTAGCACATGTCAAAATTGAGGAACTAATATATTTGCAGTTTCAACCAGAAGGAATCACCTGCAAAGTTGAGCTATAGTGAGTGGACTGTGAAAATAGTTAGCATTAAACAGAAGAGGAGTAGATTCCATCAAGACAATAGAAAAGATGCCCTTAGGGCATCTCAGGAATCAGCAAAACACCATTCTACACTTGCTGCAGAAGGAAAGGATTACAAAATTATTTCTAAGCAATCTGCTCTTAGCAGAGAATTCCAATGTGAATCATTCAAAAAGTATCATCCAGGGAACTGCTTCTTTAGACTTTTTTCACAATACTCAGGCATTTAAAGAAGGTTTTCAGCCATGGTCCAACTTGGCCTATCTGCTTTTTAAACAAGGAGCCCACTTCAGCATCAACTCACATGTAGCTGGGTTTTCGTAATTCAGAACGAAGAAGCTCAGTGGTTGTGGAGGCAGGTAAATTGATTTCACAAGAAAACGTGTGATCAGGCAGAATGGCTCATAACTCATAATGGTAGTCTTTTGTTTGTTTGTTTTTGTAGACTGGATCTTGCTATGTAATTCAGGCCTGGCTTGTGCTCACTTTTGTAAGCCAGGCTGGTCTTGAACTCACACCAATCCTCCTGCCTCAGCCTCCCAAGTGCTGCGATAATAGGCATGCACCACCATGCCTGGCTCATAGTGGGCAGTCTTGATGCAGTGAGAGTGAAAATACAAGTACAGCGGAGATTTCAGCAATTTAGAAATGTCTGATGCATAGAATATCTGAGGAAAGTTGTCAGCCTCTGAGACTATCAGGGCGTTTATCAGCAATACTCGAGCAGTGGAGCTTTCCACGTTATTTGCAGAGTACATTTTGTCCAACCTGCCCCAACTGCTAGCAAACGAGTGATGGTCTTCCGTGCTTTATCTGTGGATTTTTGCCTTTATTTGGTCTGATGACTTATTATGCCCCCATGTTTCTCATTTTGAACAGGAAATATGCCTGTTTTATTGTATATTGGTGGTGTTTATAACTGGCTTTGTTCATAAAGGTGCACAATGAAGAGTTTGCTGAGAATCTGTACTTAGATTTTAAGCAGTGCTCACAGTCTGGCATCATTAATGGCTTCTAGAGATAGATTAAAGTTATTCTTTTAATAAAAGCATACATCATTTGGAGGGACAAGAGCAGTGTTCTCTCTCTCTCTCTCTCTCTCTCTCTCGCTCTCTTTCTCTCTCGCTTGTTCACTCACTCTTTCCTTCTTTTTTAATATCTGGTGGCACCTAAAACCCTTTTGTGAGGAATGTGATTTACTCATGGAGGAAGTAAACTCATAAGAGGATTAGTAGTTGAGTGTGTTGTTTGGAGATGGATGGGTCTGGTTATAGGCAGCTCTCTGAGAACATTGCTGGAGGATGGACCTTTCCTTCTGGCCTGCTGCTCCTCTCTCTGCTTCCTGGGTGCTGTGAAGAAAACAATATTCTTTCACAGCCCATGATTCCACCATGCTCTTTTCTGAACTTGTTAACCATGGACCCAAACTTCTGAAAAGTCTTGTTTCAACTAAAGCTTTTCTCCTTTAAGTTGCAGGCATTCTTTTAGTTGTTTCTTGAAAGGTGAAAAATAGTGAAACAGAATGAATGGAAATCTGTGCTTTGGGGCACACCATTTATATAAGAATGAATTTCGTGGCACTGGCAAACAGACATGGCACCAGTGGTATGTTTCAGAGCTGTCAGTGAATATGACAAAAGTAAGTTAAGAAGAATTCAAACTCATTTTTATTCAAATTCAAACAATTGTGCCCTTCATCACAAATATGAGAGTATGTAAAAGATATGTACAAAATAAAATGAGAAGAAAATTCAAATAGTTTACATAATGAAATCTTATTGAGCTCAGAAGAAGCCACTGGTGAAGGATAGAACGTTAAGAATACAAGATAGAAAATAATGAATAAGATAGAACAAACATATAACTTTTCATCTAAAGTTAGTTCAGGTAAATATTTATTGAACTTTCTGATCAAAGGGTTCACAGAGAGCAAATTGGTCAGGCAATGGTTATAACTCATCCAGATGGCTGACACCAACAAAAGGTCTACAAACAACTGTACATGGTTTCAGGGTAAATCCTGAGGGGATTTGACTGGCATTGTCACATACAAAAGTTATATATTTTGTCAGATAGGTCTTGCTTTCTCCTGGTCTTAACCATACAGTAGAAAAATCTAACCATACTCATTTGCCGATCTGTAAAAGCCTCAACTCAACAGCTTCCAACATTGCTAGTTCAGCTAAGAACCCACTACTATTATGGAATACTGTGTTATCTTGTGTTATTTTGCTTAATTCATGTACCTACAATATTTGAATGGCAATGGAAACCCCCATCCCTGACAAAATGAAACCAAAAAGAGGAGATATAATTTAAGAACCATTTTGTAGTGGAAAGAAAAAAAAAAAAAAAAATATATATATATATATATATATATATATATATATATATATAGATAGATAGATGTTGAAAGGAGTTTCTTCATATTTCTACAATTTAAGGATCGAGAAAGAAAGGACCAGCCATTTAAAGAATATACTTTCCTTCTTCTGATACCAGATAATCTGACAACTTAGTCTGGGAGTTTCCACTCACCAGAAGTGTAAGCTGCAAATTTCACTTTTTTATAAACTTTCTAGCCAAAGTGTATGCTTTACAATCAGACAAATTGGCTACGGTGATAAGCAGCTTAGATCAAAAGACACGAATACTTTGAAAATGAACAGTTAAAGAAAGACATTTCTTATAAATGAGATCAAAATAGAGTTATACAACTCTGCCTAAAGTGTAAGGCAGGTTAAGCTTTGCTACATGAACAGAATAAAAACATTATTTTTGCAAAAAAAGGAACCAAGGGACAATCAATAAGTAGAACTTCTAATAACATATTGAATTTTTAGATAAAGATGAATGTCAATGAACACACAAATTAGACCACTACTTGATCTATAAAAAAGCAATGTGGCATTTTTTTCTAAAGTAATGCAGAACAAAAGAACAAATACCCCATGATCATACCAATACACAAGAGCAAAAGGTTTGACAAAGTCCTGCATGAAGTCATAATAAAAGTCTATAGATAACTGAGCTAGGTAGCTTCCAAGTCAATCTCGTCATAGTCGTCTATGGTAAAATAGCAATGAACATCATGCAAAATGGGCAAACAGTGAAATCTCTTACTTTGAATCAAGAATAAAATGAGAAAGTTGACTGTCACTACTCTTAGGAAATTATTAACCTTTGGCTAATTAACATTAGCTAAAAATATTAGACAAGAGAAATAAAATAAATGAGGATAGGAGAGGAAGGAGTTGATATCATTTGCATATGGCATAATCCTCTAGAAAAAACTCCACTAAAAGACTTTTAGAATTAATAATAAATTTCAGTTGCATAGCTGAGGCAAACAATGAAATATCAATAACATTTCTCTACACAAATAATAAACTCGCTAGAAGAAAAATTAAGAAAACCACATCTTTAGTAATAACATTGAATGAAATGAAATCTGTAGAAAGAAATCTAATAAGGGAACTGAAAGAAATTTATACTTAAGCCTATAGAACTCTTAAAAAGGAGATTTGGGCTGATGAGATAGCTCAGTGGTTGAAAGCACCTGTTCAGGAGGGCTTAGACCAGCACGGGAGCCCTGGTTCAGTGCCACACATCAAATGTCATGTGAGCTCTATCCCCAGGATGGGTTGAGTTGGCCAAGAAAGAGAGAGAAAGAAAGAAAGAAAGAAAGAAAAGAAGGAAGGAAGAAAGAAAGAACAAAGATTCAAAGAAGAAAATGGAAAGATATACCTTGTTTGCATAGAATATAGCAAAAATGTCTAAACTTCCAAAATTTTTACATAGATGTAAGGTAATCCTGAACAAAATACAAACAGCACACTGCACCCAATTACAGAAAGTAAGTCTAAAGTTCATTTGGAACCAGAAAAGAACTAAAATACAAAAACAATGCTAAGTAACAAAATGAGGTATAGGACATCACAACCCTTCCCTTGATATTATACTCCTAAGAGACAGTGATTAAAACATCATAGCCCTTGTCAAAACCAGACCTTGTTAAAACAGATTAGAGGATTCAGAAACAACTTGCAAATATTTAGGCACCTTAACTTTGGCCAAGGGGCCAAACATTACCACTTAAATAAAGCTTCTTTAATAAAAAGAGCTGGAAAAACTAGCTTCTCACATGCCAAAAATCACAAGTGCACTCATATGTCTCACCCTGAGAGGAGCTAATACAGCAGTGGACTGAAGATCTAAATATTAAAGCAGAAACACTAAATGTCTTGGAAAAGTGAATCAACAGAACTTTTGAACACAGAGGTGTAGCTAAAAACTTTTGAACAAAACTGCTTTTGTGCAGAAAGTATTGCAAAGAATTAATATCTGGGCTCTTATCTTCTTAAACATCTCCTGCACAGAAAAATAATGACCCACATAGTAAGGAGACAATTACAGACTGGGGAAACATTTTTGACAGCTGTTCCTCAAAGGACTGATATCTAGAATATATAAATAAGTCCAAAAATTGGAATCCCAAAATTTGGAGACTCGATCCAAAAATGGGCATCCAGCCGGGCGTGGTGGCTCACGCCTGTAATCCCAGCACTCGGGAGGCTGAGGCAGGAGGATTGGTGCGAGTTCGAGACCAGCCTGAGCTACAAAAGTGAGCTCAAGGCCAGCCTCAACTGCATAGCGAGACTCTGTCTCAAAAAGACAAAAAAAAAAATAAAAAATAAAAAAAATGGGCATCTGAAATAAATAGCGCCTTCTCAGATGAAAAAAGTACAAAGAGAAACTAAACATATGAACAAATGTTCGTTTGAAGGATGCAAAGTAGGGCCAGACAAATAGCTTAGCGGCTGAAAGCACCTATAAGCAGGCTCAGGGGCTGTGGGTTGGTTCCCTGGGCCTGCCGTGTTGGCCCCGCCCCCAGGGCGTGCTGAGAACTCAGTTGAGACTGGGTGTAGAGGTGAGCACTTGTAATTCCAGCTTTTGGGAGGCTGTAAACAGGCAGATCAGTATGACTGCAATCTAGCAGTGAGACCCTGAACACCCTGGAGAGCCTTTCTTAAACAATTGCGATGCGATACAATACTGCTGAGATTTCATCTCGCTCCAGAAAGAATAGCTATCATCGAAAATCAACCAATAGCAAATTTTGCTGGATTGTGGGGAAAGAGAGCCATTCTCCAGCATTGTTTGGAGTGTAGATATGTGTAATAACAGTAGGAAATCAATGTGGAGATTGCTCAAAACCCTAAAAGTAGACTTCGTATTTGACACAGCTCTTTGCCTCTTCAATATCTTGCAGAAAGAATTAAAGACTTCACACCACAGCAGGGGAAGCACATCTATGTGGATTGTACCAGGGTTTGTGGGAGCTAAATGTTGAAGATAACCAAATCGCCCATCTACCAGTGAAGGGTTAAAATGAGGATCTTTCCTCAATGCAGTATTGCTCTGCCACACCGAAGGATAAAGTTGAAATACTTCTAGGGAGAAGGATGCATCCCAAGGCCATGCTCTTAAGTTCAATAGATCAGACACATATATTTAACAATCACATGGTTTCTGCGGTATGAGGAGCTGAGCGAGTAAGAACTGAGCAAAATGGATGACAGAGCTTTGTGAAGTAGGAAAAAAACCAAATGTTTGTATGGAAGGGGACCTAGGGAGAGGCAGCAGGAAACGAAGAAAGGGAAGAGCGAAAAATGAAGAATAAAGCCAAATATGGAGCCAAAGCTTCCATAAACGAGGAAGGGGAGCTAAGTTGAAGGAGGGGAAGGGAAACGGGAAGTAACAAAATTCCAGATGAAACGCGGCCAGGTACAGATTCCACGTGCAGAATGCGGTTATTATTTATATCTAAAATGTATCAACAAGACTAATAAATCTAACAGATTTTACAAAACAATTACCATGTAAGGCCCAACCATCATATCATGAGTGTGTAACTTTAACTCACACAATTTGAATGATTAAAATAAAACAAATTCTGTGGAAAATAAAATATAAGTAGTGGTGATAGGGAGATCTTTGGAAGAATTCCACTCCAGTGCACATCTCTAGCGATTATCTCTGCTAATGGTCTCAAGTTTCCTTTCTGAAATCATAAGTTTGCAAGTGACTAAAGCAGCTGATCAGAGACTGCACATGAGTGAGAGACAGTAGCCTCTGAGTTACACATATGAAAATATTATTTTAGGGGTTCTCTTCTTGGTACCTTTTAGGTATACATAATGATAGCATTCATCATAGGGTGTTTGTACATGGGCATGATGTATCTTTTATGAGTAGATTAGCTGCAAGAGGAAAACATACAGTTAGAAGTAATAGAAAACAGCCTACAATACACATGCATAGAATTTCAGGAGGAGTAAGTTCCATACAGGATTATGAACATAAAAAGGCTTAACACAAACACAATAAAAATTGAAAATATAAAATTGATTTGTTTTAGATGGGGTTCAGTACATGCTTTTGAAAAACTATGCTGCTTTCACACAGTGAGTATTGTGATGTAAGACACTCGGAAAGCGACAAATGCCAGCAGGGCATTTCTGACCTTTTTTTTTTTTTTTTTTCTCATGGATGCAGGAGATAAAGAGACCATGTGAAACGTGCCTTCTTGTTCCAGGAGGAAGGCGCATTCTTATCTCCGAAGACCAGCCATGTGGGCTGGGAGAAATTGGTGCAAATCATGCTTGTTATGCCCACCTTATCTTTCTTGTCACTTTCCTACAATTTATTGTGCCTGCCCAGATCTTTTTGTTTGGACCTGTCCTTATAATTCGGTAATCGTTGTCTATACTTCTGTATCAGCTTTCGGCTTCAACTACTTCTTTATCACTTTATTGTCCTTGTGGATAAAAATCAACAAAGTAAAATATGTGTACACTTTTATTCTGTTAATCCACTATGCCTACTTCTAAGCCCACCCAAAACCATGAAAAAGGCAAAGGACAGATTTCCTTCCTCTGCCATGGAGTAAGTGAGAGTTTGATAGCAAACAAGACAAGAATTTAGTGAGAGTTAGAACACTTCAAATTATTTTACAATGTAAAGTCCAAGTAAGTATAGAGTTGAAAATGAAAGAAGATAGATGTGGGGAGATTTTGTTCTGGGATCCCACATACCTAGCCAGAGATTTAGAACAAGATAACAGTACAATGAAAATAACGTAATTCAAGAGACAACAGCTAAAGCTTTTCATAAATGATTGAAAGAAAACTAAATTTAGTACCATGATCTTATTCAATGCAAACAGAATCCATTAGAATGAGCACATACCAGGAAACATGCTAGTGCAGCTCCAGAAATTTACACTTTAAAATAGTCGGGAAGTGGAAAATAACTTTTCGTGAGAAGTAAGGGAAGCCAGAAGAGAAATAAATGACACAAGGATATTTGAGGAAGAGGACACCTTTCAGAGGTAGCAGTGCCCCAGCCTGCTAACCCAGACCTCAGGACGCTCAGGTAGGAGGCTTGCTGGGAACTCAAGGCCAGTCTGAGCAACACAGAGTGTGCTTGACCTGCCTGATACAAGCGAGACCTTCCATCTAAAGAATCAGAAAATGAAGAGATAGTGTATATGTTCTAAAATAATTATAAAATATTCATACACTGAATTTGTTCATAAATACCTACGCTGATGTATGAGAAATATAGATAGAAGCAAGTAAAAGACAGAAATAATTCATTTTATTCCCAAAACTTATGTTAAAGAAGAAAACTATCACGTTGAAAATAGATCCTAGTGTTTTTGCGGCATCCCTGTTCTCTATTTTAATTTGTATACTGCTTGAAATGAAATATATATTTATTTCTTCGATACATATTCACAATGACATTTAACTGAGGAATATATTCATCACTAGGAATTACTTATTAAAATAAAAGGCCAGAAAATCTACAGTAATTTTAATAGTTTTCATGAGAAAATACTTATAGAAACAATAACTTGGATAATAAAGTAATTGAAACAGATGTCTGTAACTTTTTAATATAGGACTAAGAGCATTAAAATGTAAAGCATGAGGTATAGACAGCTATGTTTTAGTATATGCTCGTTCATGCTAAGAGAATAAGTATCTGATGCCAAAATAAGTTGTTTTCATTGGTGGAGTCTTGTTAACCAATCTGCTTGGAATTTGTAAAACCTTCTTGACACATAAGAGGTTCTGGGGTTACAGGTGTGCACCACCAAGCCCAGATTCCATTATAGGCTCACTTCGCCCAAGACTGAGGCCATGGCGGCAGGCGGGGCCCAGGAAATGAACCCTGGCCCCTGTGCTTCCCTAAGCAAGCACTTAGTCTGCTGAGCTGTACTGCTGGCCCTTAGGTTTTCAATTTTAGAAGAAAATGTTCTTAATTCCAACAACTGAAAGAGTAACAAAAGTTCATGTTTTGAAACTTAACAGCTAAGTATATATTAGCATGATAAATTTGATTTTATATGTTTATATTTTGTCACTGAATTTAAATTTACCTCTATACTTATATCACATTTTATTTATATTTATAGAAAAAATTTAACTTTTCTACAGTTAAGGTTTGCATTCTTTACACAATTAAAATAGTGAAGCACCTATTAAGAAGTTTAAATTTTGCTTAGAAGTAAAAGTAATATTAAAGGCTGCATATGATAATAATTTTCTATTTTAATGTTAAGACTTTTACACACTACCTAGTAAACCTTTAGTTTACTAAAGGTAAACCTGATTCCAAAGACTTGTGACTTTTGAAGATCGAAGACCCTAAAAATGGTAAATTACAATAATATAAACCAAATTTTTTGTTATTTCTTTTATTGGCCAAATAGAAGTTAGATTCAAAAATTAAACTCTCCCTATCAGAGACATAATATGCAGTCTTGTTTTATAGAACTAAGTCAATTTGCTTCTGTGTTTGGAATTCCAAGCATTGAATTTTCAAGAAGACATTGAGAGCTTACACAGCAGAATAATTTATAACCCACTTACGCTGACTATTGATGGTATTCACACAGAAGCATCTCTTCTTCAATAAAAACCTTTCTTTAAACAAAGAAAATGCTTACAATAAAAATAGACAATAATCCTTACACTGCTTTTTTCAATATTTATAATAAAAGTTGTGCCAGTAGTGTTTATGAATAATTTTGTAAAATCCACTGCAAATTATTCAAGGTTGTGTTAGCATAAGCAAAAAAGAAAGGATGAAAATTATAAACTTTAAGCAGGTATTACTTGGAAAGCACAGCATATATAAAACTATATTTAATTGAAAATATATTGATGTACATTTCTAGGAATTACATTGATTTAAGGTTTTATAAAAGCTTTGGCTAAATTTTGATTTATAGCAGCTTATAGGTGTTTCCAAATAAGTAGAATTCATACATATAAATAATTTAGAACAGTGCCTATTAAACAAAAATGTTCAGTTAATGTTGTTATTACCTTTGTTTCTATTACTTTTGCAGTTATTAATATATTACACAGTTAGAAAGCTCACACTGGAAAGGGGAGAAACTGGATAATGAGCTAAGAGACCCCAACATGATACCAGCTAAGAGATTCCTACGAGCCACCAGCATTCATGAGATTGGCAAGGAGTCTACAGGCCCTGGAAAAGGAGTATTTGGTCCTCTCATAGGAATCCCAGCTGCCTGGCATCCAAGGACCAAAAGTTCTGTAAGGTGCCCGTAATGTTCATGAGAAAGTCTAGGGTATTTAGTATTATGTCCCTAGACATACTCTGAAGTTTCCAAGATATTTGCCAAGGCAAGGAAACTTCCAAGTGGTCAGTTGCCAGAACATCCCCAGGAAGCTTATCCCAGGGTACAGGGATGAGCATACGACTGCAGGCTAAGGATTCCTTGAGATGTGGGTCAATCTCTAAATGCCCCCTTCCTGTGGTAAACTAGTGTGGATTGACAGCTTAACAAGTGGCATGTCCCTGGTGCCACTAAAAGTGCTAGCTGACACTGCTAACCTGTGTAAGAAGCAAGATCTTTTCTAGCCAAGGATTGAAACAGCTGTTCCTCCATCTCAAACTCTAGTTCTCTCCAGGTCAAGAGGCGCTTTGCACCAAAACGGGTCATTACAGAACGCATTTTCATTACAGAAAAGGTTTACTCAGCTTGGAATCTGGAAACATGGCCGACCACGAAGACAACTTGTCAAGAGCCAAGGACTCTCAGTCTCCCATACACACCCTCCCCTCCTTTAGGAAGCATGCCTAGCAACCCTTCATGTTGAGCACTTAAGGTAACCAATTAGAGTAGATCATGAACCTTAAAGCAGCCTATGGAGGAAAAAGGTCAGTTACTGCGCAGGAGTTAGGATGTAAAAAAAGCCCACAGTCATGCATGAGCAGTCAAAGCTCATGCTAAAATATACTCATGACTTTCTGCAAAAGGAGCACAATCTTGTCTTGTTGATTTCTTGGGTGTCTGAGTACATTGCTATTGCACCAACAGACTGAATCTGGGATGTATTCCCAACACTAATATGTAACTCTCAGGGATTTGGGCCAGGCAGGCCTGCTGAGCCGAGCTGGTGCTCCTCTTGTCGGATTTTGCCAGATACTTTTATTTACCATGCATGCACTTTCCTTGACATTGTGTGTGCTGTGTTTTCTTTATACTCCTCCCTGGGATTTCAGCCAGGAAGAGTTGTTGGAGCGCATCTTAGTCACGCTCCTGCTTCCAGGGACAAAATATTCAACATACACAATTTACAGAGAAAGATAACTCGTTTTGGCTGGTGTTCTAGATGTTTCAGCCTTTGTGTGGTTGGCTGCATGGCAGCTAAACACACTATAACCGCCTGGATGAAAGGGAGATTCTTATCATATGGAAGAGAGGAAGCAGAGAGTGTTCAGAGAAATCCAGGAAGCAATGTACACCCTGACAGGTGGCATTCCCAGCGCCTCTCTGACTGGATCCTGTCTCCTGATAGCAAGTCATGCTCCAATAACCCAATCTTCAGAGCCTTTGGATGCAATTTTAGATGCAACCTGCAGCAGACCTCTGGAACTTTCTGGTAGTGAGCCTTAACTAATTCTTTGGTTTCTCTTTAATGCCTGAGACCAGCAAGAAAGCTCATCTCCCACTAAACCTGCATGAAGTATTTCCTTCTGTTGGCTTGACAGTGACCCCAGCGACAGCGAGGCTGAGCTGTGGATGATGCACCTGTCATGATCCTGCAGGAGCCACAGGAGGGGAGGTGTATGAGTGGAAGCTCAAAGGAGTCATCACTTATGGTTCAGCTCTAATTTTCACCTCCCACATACGCAATATTTTTAAACACTGTCATTCGAACTCAAGTATTTAAAGTTATAAAATAAATGTCCAATAACTGAAACATCAATGGAAACCTTGTCTTACGCGTGTAGTGCATGTTAACTCTCAAATTGTAGTTCCTTGTCCCTTGAAGAAATCAGCTACAATAACTGGAATAGGCTGAACGAATAAAGCACAGATTTCCAGGTGATCGAAGCAACAGGAATGCATTGTGCTATGGGTTTGGAGTACAGATATCCAACATCAAATTTTGGGAAACTTGATTTCCTTCTGAGGTTGTGAAGAGGAATATCTCTTTCCAAAGCCTCTGGGGGACTTCTGACTTGGCCTTCCTTAGCTGGTAGAAACAGCTGCCTTATCTCTGTTTTCATCTCCCCATTACATTCTTATGGATATGTCCTTTTGCTTAAATTTCAATCAAGTGTCCATGTTATTGGTCACCTGCAAGAGGGACCGGTCCTTATTTTATTTTTTTATTTTATTTTATTTTTTGCCCTTTTGAGACAGGGTCTCACTATGCAGTTAAGGCGGGCCTTGAGCTCACTTTTGTAGCTCAAGCTGGTCTCGAACTGGCACTGATCCTCCTGCCTCAGCCTCCCAAGTGCTGGGATTACAGGCGTGAGCCACCACTCCAGGCGCGGTCCTTATTTTATTTAATTATGTGCATGATACCCATATCTTCCAGTGAAATCTCTTTCAAAGATACTTGGTATTAGGACCTCAACGTAAGTATACTAGGGCAAGATAATTCAGTCTGTTACATGCTCCATGGCTTTTGGGATGCTCCTTTTTGATCAGTTCACACATCTCCATTTCCAAAATAAATATACTTGAGGAGGAACACTCAGGGCCAGTGGTTCCAATCTAGTTGAGCTCATCAGGTGTTCACATGATCCACAAAGGTTAGCAGTTCAAACATCTTTTTTCACAGACAAATCTTCCGCGAGGAATTTGAATGATGCTCCAGGCCACAAGGAGTTGACAGGGGTACTCCAGAGACCAAAATAAATGCTCCTAATTCAAATCATGTTTAAACCTGCAAATATTTCTAGAATTTTCCACAGAATATTTATAGGTCTTACTTCTTTATCTGTTACAATAAAGGAGATAAGCAGAGCTGAGGGGTGCATCCTTATCATCTCAGGCCCCTGGGACACCAAGGCAGGAGGGTTGCAAGGTAAAGCCACACTTAGGCAACTTGGTGAGCTAATGAGATCCTGTCTCAAAATGAACAATGAAGCAGCTCACTGTGAAGGTCCTAGTTGCACCCTCAGGTCTAGAATATTAATAATAACAACTAATAATGATGAGAGAAATATTCCTACCTCCCAGAATTTCAAAGTGGTAAAGTTATATTTCACAAATAATTTTTGTGTATAAACATATTCGATAAATACAAATGTGGCGCATTTATATCATTTACAAATTATCAATTTATGAAACAATTGAACTACATTAAACCAATTTCCTAAATTTATTTGATATCAGTTTCCTTTTTCAGATATACATGCTAGAAAAACCTGTGGGATATTCTTTGATAGTTTGTCTTCATATTTTTTCTTAGTACATTTTTCTGAGTGTGTTCTTAGCTACTTATAGCTGCACTAAAATCTCTTTTGTGTACTGTAGAGACTAATAATTTTGGATGGAAATATTATTAATTTGTCATTGTCCTTCGCATTTCTAGAGACTTGGCCTGCATTATAAGTACAAATATAGCTACCTAATTCTACCCATTGCTACCTATTTAAAATCAATTTTAAATTCTCACATAGTGCCACATGAACCAATGATGAAAAATTAATTTAAGACAGGTTCTCACCACCATATATTTAAAAACAGAAATTCATAGTGTGGCATATGACCCATCTTGGAGAGACTTCTTTGCCTTTAAAAGAGAGGCTTAATGTATTCACCTCCTGCTACAGGTGCTTCCCCTGTTTCTTGATGCTCTCGTTCAAAGCAGGCGACATTGATTTTGTTTCCCTCTGCCTTTTCATATTTAATATAAACAGCACAAATTAGCATTACTAACATTAGACACATAATAGCTAATCACCTTGTTTACATGAACCACTTTAAGATTATTACATGGCCTTAGAAGTGAGTGATTAACAAGAAATGTATCACATAAGACCTACTTTACTCTTATTCTCTTCATTAATTCCCTTATTAAGACTCACTGAAGCAAAGCCTTGGGAATTTAGATGGATTTTGATAGCTCCCTTTTATAAAAGTTAGTGGAGAAAAATTATCCTGTCTTTGTCATTCTGTGGTGTAGTCTATTTTCTGAGGAAGAAATGAATACAAATGAGATAAAAAGAGCTTGTCTTTTGAGACAATATATTTGTTTCAGATAAAAAGACAATGATCCATGAAAACCTAAGCCTGAATTTTAAAGAATCGATCAGGTTGCTGATGGTATGGCATTCGGTTACTGAGGCTGGAAGTATGGAAATTTGGAGAATGAATTCAGGGATAATGCTTCTCCTTCCTATCATGGTTCTTTTTTGAACATTTTTTTAACAAGAGAGAAAAATAGTATTAAAACAGAAAAATTATGAGGGATATGAAATTTCACTTAACCAAGTTGCATGAATTGCTCAATATTTGTTGTCATGCATAGTGCTGTCTGCAAACCCGTTATTCACATCACTAAATGTATGTACAGGAAATTGGAAGAAGAAAGAAATATATAAGAAATTAAAAAGATAAAAAGTAGAAACAACTGAATAAAAGAAGATAAAACAAATAAGCTTTGTGGAATCTGACAGATACGAAAGATACTGGGAAAAGCAAATGAACTTATTCAAAAGGAACGAGTTACTGAGTTGGGAAGGACAGGTGAGGGAGTAGGGAAAGAGATGTGCCTAGGTGCGGAAGCAGGCTGCTTTGGACAACTGCACTGTGCCTTTCTGCTGGCCTACGGAAAGGAGAGGAGAGGGCTTAATTTACTTTGCTTTCTCTTTCCCATTTAATCCCTCCTGTATCTACTTCAATACAGCAGTGATGAGAGAAGCCAAATAAAAGGGTCTTCAACTTCAGGTTATCTTCTTCCTGACTAACCTTCGCACAAGTACATGAAATGTACTGTGTTTGTTACAGATATTTTAATATTTTTAGGTTTTATGTATTTGGTACAGAGTCTCACTACATACCCCACAGTTATAGTGATCCTCCTCTTGTCTCAGTTTCCCCAGTGCTGGGATTACTGGTGTGGGCTGCCATTTCCAGACTCGGTGATCAGCTCAGCACACCGCTGGATAGGGCCAGCACAGTGCAGCCTGTGGTACCCATAATAACTCAGGTCCTTGTGCTTGCCTAGGAGGTGCTTAGACTGCTGTGCTATCTCTGTGGCCCCTTGTGATAGACCGGAATGAGAATCCGTGCACAGTTATGACACACGGTTACACATTAAGAAATATTGTTTTACTGAAGAACATGTATCAATTACTGGCCTCCTGTTATGATGAAGCACATACGCCTCCCATTATCAAGACAGTCATCCTAGAGTTGAATTCAAGACAGCTGTGCTGCGTGGGCTCTGCGATGGTCACGCTTCATACACCTAGTTCATATTCTTGACTTCGTCCTCTCTCTTCACGTACGCCTAAATCCATGGACCACTATCTGGGCAAAGTGCTAGTAAATGTCCTTATGCTTATTAAAATCATTATTTATTTTCATTTTATACTGAGTCATCCTCATAAACACACAAAGATGTGCTGGTATCTCCTGTTTCAAAGATATAGACTGTCTCCACCCACTCCTCATTAGCTGCCCTGGAGGTGCAAAGGAATATATTTTAATGCAGGATATTTATTAGTTACTCCCTGTGATAGGTAACTGATGGTGTCAACTTGAGCAAGAAATACCCAGCTAAATTGGGGCAGCATAGTTCTGAGTATGTCTGAGGGATTTACTGAAAATGATTTTCCTACCCTGGAGCAGCTGGTTGCCTGGATGGTAGAAAAAGGAAGCAGAGAGTGCAACCTCACCTGTTATCTCTTGCCTTCTGCCTTGACCCCACAGACTCCAGCATGGACAGTCCAGCCTCGGACACTCCAGCTCCTGACACTGGTGCTCCAGACTCCAGCGCTGACCCTCCAATCTCATAGAACGAGTTCATCGGGATCCTTTGCACCTCCAGAGCACACTGACCCTTTGCACTGTTCTATACCCACTCTGTATGTGGCTGTCGTAACCCTATCTTGCAAGTTGTTATATATTTGTGCATCCTACATAAATCTATTTCTCTAGCAAACACTGACTGCTAAAAATCTCCCCAAGTTCCAATAGATGTGTGTTTCAGCTAGCTTTAAAGAATACTCAACATCTACTATTAATAAAAAAATAAATCAAAAGATCAAGTCAAATGAATGCTGAAGTCATATACAAACCGTTATTGTCAGTTACAGGAAGAGATTCAAATTTGTTGGTGGGTGTCATTGAGACTTGCCTCGATTGTAATAGGGGCAATGAAAGTAGTAAGTATCTTAAATTAATATACTTAGTTCACATCTAGAGCTTGTTCTTCCTTTCCCTGGGTTGTGCCCGTCTTTTGCTCATTTTCACTTGCTTTGCTCCTTTGAGTCTGAGCAAAATTCATGTTCTGTGAAAACTAAGGCTTCACCCAAAGAAA